>APFE030324302.1:0-10196 GCA_000404065.3 Pinus taeda | reverse complement strand
TATACAAACTTATTTCTAAGGTCATTACACTTATAATTAAGTCTACGGTATCCACCTACATTTCTTCATAGCAATATGGTTTTTTACAGGATGGATTGATCAATGATGTTGTTTCTATAGAATATGAATGCCTACATTCAATTCACACTAAGAAAATGGATGTTGTTGTCATGAAGGTGGATCTTCAAAAATCTTATCATTGCGTAGACTAGGCTTTCCTCCACGTCATTCTACATAGTATTAGACTCAAGGTGAAAAACATTGAATGGATTATGGCATGTGTTTCATCAATTAAATATGTAGTTATTATTAATGGATATCCCACAAAATTATTTGGTGCTAGAAGGGGACTCTGTTAGGGATCCTCACTATCACCTTTCCTTTTTGTTCTTTTCATGGATGGACTGAGCCATAAAATGAACGTTGCATGTTTGGAGGAACAGTTCCAAGGACCCACTGTGGGTCATGGCATAAGGGTATCGCACAGTTTTTTCATGGATGACATATTTTTATTTAGAATGCTATCAAGGACAAAGTGGACTACACTCCATTACATCATTTTCAGGTATGGAATCACATCGGGTCTCATTATAAATAAAGGGAAATCCCATTTATTATTTCTGGAGGGGCAGCAGGAGGAGATTAATTATTTCTTAAATGTATTTGGAGTGGAAGTGCAACCAATTTCTTCTGGTTTAAAACATTTGGGTTTCAACATTAAACCAAATAATTACAAGGTCAATGATTGGTTATGGATCGCTGACAGTTTCCACAAAAATATTTCTATATGGGAACATTGGTGTCTAACCCTCAGAGGCAGAGTGTTGTTAGGTCTGTATACTACTAGTGTATCCCCTTATTGTTATTAGTGCAACCCCCTTATTTTATTGTTGTGCACATGTAGTCCCCATATTGTTGTTATTTTTCCCTATAAAAGCCCACTATTGTTATTATTGTTCCCTTACAATATTATTGTTATGTAGGCTCGCATTATATTGTGACCCCTTAGAGTCCTATATATAGAGCTGAGGTCTTTTCATTTGTATTATCCAAAAAAAAAAATATTGTTTAATATAAAGGGGGTTTCCCCCTCGAAGAGCATAATTTTGAAGTCATTGATCTATATTTTCTTCTATTTTTTGAGTTGGTTGCATAACATTTGGTATCAATGTTTTGGATTCTAGGGTTTCGCTACTATAAATAGGTCATCGTGACATTTTTGTTATAAAAAAATTCTACGAAGGTTAAAAATCTAAATTTTCAGATCTTGGTTCGCTATATTTTCAGACATATGATCCAATGAAGTTAGGGTTTCCACATGATCCAGAATTTCAACTCAAATAAGTGACCTTGGGAAAATCGTCATAACTTTCTCTATGAGCATTAGATTTAAATTTCATAAAAAGTGACAGAAAGAGGATGGTCTATATTTTTTTAGGTATCGTTTTTAGGGTTGAAGATCAAAACAATTACATGTTGCACTCCATAAAAGCTCGATCAGTTAAATGAGTCTATAATGAGGTCATCATGGCACATTGAGAAACTATTTCTTGAAGAATCCAATCTCGATCAGACTTGTGGGGTTGGAAAGACAACTTAGAGGGCTACCACAAGGCAAAATTTCACACCTCGGAGATCCAAAATTACATAGATACAACATATTCAATATCGAGCTCCTACAAAGCAAGAAGAAGGTGTTTATTTTCTAAAATTTGCATAAGTTTTTCTTGAAAAAAATAGTTTGAAGTGATTCAAAACTACTAGTGGAGCATAAATATCATTAATTGATGATTCGAAGAAATAAAATTGAAACACCTAGTAAACAACCTGAAATCTCTACTATGACACATGAAGGAGAGGAATAAATGCAACATGATATATCAAAATTATGCGACCAAGTGCAACAAATTTCTCTCTCACAAAAAGTAACATCGATAAGATGGATGGTTTGAAGAATGGCATGGAAGATAAGATAGATGGTATAAAAATGGAAATGGGAGTTTTGAATGATGGTTTAAAATTAGGCATGGAATTAATGATGAATATCAAGATAGAGGAGTTGAAGGAAGGTTTGGAAAAGTTTCTAGAAGAAAAGACTCCCAGTGGTGACAAGGAATCCATGAAAATCATGATGAAGACAAAAGGAATATCAATTACAATTTTAAAGACTCCAATGTGGGGTTTAAGAACTACCACATTCCAATGATAGATATGACAAAGTTTGATGGTAAGGTTCTTGTAACTTGGATACTACAGATGGAGCAATATTTATATCTACATGATGTACAACCCTCACAAAAAGAACATATTGCATCTTTGTATTTAGAACGTAATCAATTTGTATGGTATATATGTATTTGTTTTTGTAAACCACTTTTCACCTAGTCAAGTTTATAGAGTAAATGATGACACATTATGAAGATAGAAAGAGAAACACCTTCTTTAGTCAATTGATAAATATCAAACAAATGGGTTCAATGGTGGAGCACATTAAAGACTTCCAAAAATTTAATATTAGGGTAATCGATATTCTAGAGGAGAATATGATTGATGTATTTATAGGGACTCTAAAAGATAACATCCAACATGAGGTTTGCCTTTGGGAACCTGATTCATTGGAGAAGGCATTCAGGGTGACAAGAAAACTTGAAAGCAAAATTATTGCAACAAGGAAGTCTAACACTCACAACTATAAAGATGGAAGTGTTGCTTCTCTTAGTCTTCCACAACCTACAAGGTTGACACCATACCAATTAGAGGAACAAAAAATAAAAAGGGCTTTGTTACATCTGTGAGAGAAAATACACTAAAGGCCATAATTGTGCTGAGACAAAATTATTCTCCATATATTGTGAAGAGGAGGAAGAAAAGGAACCAAAAACATCAAACGAGGAGGATATACACAAGGAATCAACCTAGAGAAATAACAAATGAATTTGATCATATCTTGTAATGCATTGGAAGGAATTACTACTGCTCAAACTCTCAAGATAGAAGGACATATCAAGAAGAAAAAGGTAATAGTATTGATTTATTCGGGTAGTACCAGTAATTTTATTCATTGTAAGATAGCCAATGAATTGAATTGCTTCCTATATTCAACACCAGAGTGTCAAGTAATGGTTACAAATAGAGGAACTATAAATTTCTCTAGAAAGTTTCATAATATCAGGCTATCCATGGGGTAATATGTATTGAATAGTCCAATGCTTTCCATTCCAATGGGTGGTGTTGATTTTGTACTAGGATTCCAATGGTTACAATCTTTGGGGATGATAGCTTTTAATTTTCAAGAACTTTTCTTGACATCTTTTTGGGCAGGTAAGGAAGTTGAATTAAGGGGTATCATAGGGAAACCAAGAAAGATAATAAGCTCTAATGGCATGAAAAAGATTCTTGAGAAAGAACAATGAGGTGTAATTGCATAATTATGCTCACTAGATGTTCAAACATTGACATCATCTATTTCTCCAGATCTCCAAAATGTCCTAGACAATCATTCCAAGGTATTTGAGACTCCCAAATGCCTCTCTTCTATTTGTGATCATGATCATTCTATTAATTTGATTCAAGTGTTCCCCTAAACATCAAGCCTTACATATATTTGTATGCCCAAAAGAGTGAAATTGAATGTATGGTTGCAGAAATGCTAGAGGTTGGTATAATTACACCTAGTCAAAATTCTTTCTCTACTCTAGTAGTATTGGTGCACAAGAAGGATGGATAATGGTGCATGTGTCCGAATTATAGGGATCTCAACAAGCTCACTATTAAAGAGGAATTTCCCATTCATTTTATTGATGAATTGTCAGATGAATTACATGGAACAATTTACTTCACCAAGTTGGATCTTTGTTCAAGATATCATCAAATTATAATGAAGAATGAAGACATTCTGAAAACAACATTAAGAACTCTTAAGGGTCATTATAATTTTGGTCATGTCTTTTGGCCTTACTAATTCACCTTCAACATTTCAAGTTTTTATGAATTCCATTTTGAAATCCTTCCTTAGAAAATTGTTGTTAGTATTTTTTTATGATATACTAATCTACATCAAGTCTTGAAAGGATCATGTTCAACATGTTGAAAGGGTGCTCAAACTATTGGAGGAGAAACAATTATATGAAAAAACATCCAAATGTTTCTATAGAGTACAGGAGGTGGAATATTTGGGTCATATTGTATCTCATGAGGGTGTTAAGGTAGAACCTAACAAAATTAAAGCCATTAAGGAATGGAAAATCCACAAAACCATAAAGCATCTTCGAGGATTTCTTAGGTTGAAAGGGTAGTATCCCAAGTTTATTAAGAATTATGGGAGAATATTGGCACCTCTAACATCATTATTGAAGAAGAAGAAAGGTGCATTTTCTTGGAATCTAGAAGAAACTAAGCCCTTTGAATATCTTAACGAGGAAATATGCCAAGCACCGGTCTTAGCTACGCGATACCTAACAAAAGCCTTTATTGTGGAATTTTATTCCTCAGGGAATGGAATTGGTGTTGTTTTAATGCAAGAAGGAAGACCCATTTCTTTTGAAAGTCGTCCAATCAAAAGAAAATATTTACACAAAACTATTTATGAGAAGGAAATGTCAGCAATACTACATGCACTAAAGAAATGGTGACCTTATCTAATGGGATGACACTTCAAGATAAAAATAGATCATGACACTATTAAATACATTTTGGAACAATGATTATCTTTAGAAGAGGAAAAAAATGGGTGAAAAAGATGTTGGGTTATGAGTTTAAAATCATCGACAAAAAAGGGAAGTAAAATGTTGTTGCAGAGACACTCTCAAGAAAGGATGAGGATGTGGAAGGATTTATTTGTGCCATCTATATCATCCAACCATATTGGATAACTGAAGCAAGGGATGAATGGAATAATAATGAAGTGTGGATGCCCATTCAAAAGTTGCATCAGGATCCCATTATATATGATAGATTTAGCTACAAAAATGATTCATTATGGTACAAAAATCACTTATGTCTTTTTAGTAATTCCCAACTCAAAAAAAATATGCTTTTGGAATTGCACACCTCTCCCTTAGGAGGGTAGTCAGGATTTTTAAAAACTTACCATAGGGTCAAGAAGGAATATTTTTGGGAAGGCCTCAAATCTAATGTGAAGGAGTTTGTGGCAAAATGTTTGGTTTTCCAACAAAATAAAGTTGAGACAATTAAGACCCCGGGTCTATTACAACCTTTAGCCATTTCAGTTCAACGTTGGGAGGAGGTTTCAATGGATTTTATCACAGTTTTACCCAAGTCCAAAGGAAAGAGTGTCATCATGGTGGTAGTTGATAGATTTACCAAGTATGGACTTTTTTGCATTATCTCATCCATTTAAAGACTAGTACAGTTGCTATTGCATTTATGGAAGAAATAAAAAATCTACATGTAAACCCAAAGATTACTGTAAGCGACAAAGATCACACAATTATTTTCTTGTTTGGATACTCAATTAGCTCATAGCTCATCTTATCATCGTCAATCTGATGGACCACCGGAGATAGTGAACACATGTTTGGAAGGATATATTAGTTTCCTTGTATTTGATAAACAAACATAATGGTTCAAGTGGTTACCTCTCACTGAATGGTGGTATAACACTTCCTTGCATACTATAACAAAAACAAACCCATTTATGGCACTTTATGGTTATCATCCACCATCCATCACATCATCTTTAAGATAAAATTATTGGTCCAAGCAATAGAAGATCACATCGAACATCAACAACAAGTTCTCCATCTTTTAAAGGATAACCTCACTTTGGCGCAGAATTGAATGAAGCAATAAGAAGATCAGCATAGCAACGAAAAAAATTTCATGTAGGCGACTTGATATTTTTACAACTACAACCATACCAACAAATGTCCCTCAAGCAAGCTAAGGAGGATAATAAATTATCACCAAAGTAATATCGTCCTTATAAGGTGTTGCAAAATATTTTTACTATGGCATACAAATCGGAGCTTACTACATCTTCTCGAGTGCACCTAGTTTTCCATGTTCATGATTAATGACGGTTATAAGTTACAAGCTCCCAGTTTAAACAATATTGTTAGAACTTGAAAAGGAAGGAAAAATCATATTGGAACCTCAAGGAGTCATAGAAATAAGAACCGACTGGTATGAAATTGATCAATTTCAGAGCATCTCATAAAGTGGAAGAAATTACCTCTTGAATATTCCACACGGGAGGGTGAGAATTTTATTTAGAATCATCCAGAACTATGCAAGCATTGAGGACAATAATATTTTGAAGGATAGGTGCATGTTAGGTCTCTATACTACTAGTGTAGCCCCCTATTGTTATTAGTGCAACCCCTTATTGTATTGTTGTGCCCATGCAGTCCCCATATTGTTATTAGTGTGCCCCATAGAAACCCACTATTGTTATTGTTGTGCCCTTTTAATATTATTGTTATGTAGGCTTTGATTATATTTTGACCCCTTAGATTCCTATATATAGAAAGAAGGTCTTATCATTTGTATGGTCCAAGAATTTTTCATTTATGTAAAGTAAAGGAGGTTTCCTCCTCAAAGAGGCTAATTTTGAAGTTGTTGATCTTTCTCTTCTTCTATTTTATGAGCTAGTTGCATAACAATTGGGCACATATTTTTTGTCTCCCTTCCATGATTATAAGAAAAATAAATGGGATTATGTAAAATTTCATATGGGTAGGCTTTGGTAAAAGTTACAAATTCCACCTCATCAAATTGGAAAAACCCACCATTCCAAAGTGATTTGGAGGATTAGGGATTTTGAATCTGAATATATTTGGATGGGTTCTCTTAATTAAATCCTTATGGCGAGGATTATTTTGTAAGTGTCTGTGGGGAGACATCATCAGAACAAAATATTTAGGAGACATAAATGTTGGATAGTGGATGAGAGATGGCCTAATTAGAAAACAAAATGGATCCACCATCTAGATCATCTTCAACAAGATTAATATTTAGCTCTTGAATCAAATATGTTGGAGTTAATTTGGCTCAAGGAAGGAGATCATTATTGGAAGAGATCGTATCTTGGCCACTGGGATTGATATACATTACTCAGAAGTTGTAACTAACAGGCTAAATTCCAAGGGTATTATCTACCTTGCACATGTGATTAAAATATTGAATGGAATCAATCTACTATGGAAGAGGGAAGGTTAGATTGGATTGACAGGGGAAGCTACTGGGAGTTGGGATAATTTTATTAAGGAAGTGTGCAGATCGGCCATATGCAAAGCCAAGGAGAGTGATCAGATTGGTTGGGACAGACATTTTCACAAGTGAACTATCACACTGTTGATACATGTTGGTTTAGCAGATTCTCGAAAGTATAGGTTCCATAAAATTTAATTCTATATGCATGGATCCTGTTAGGGCTATAGTGATAGGATTCATAATTTTTAAATTGGATAAGGTTAATCCCTGTAATATTGTACATACGTTTTCCTTCTACAAATTTTTTCCATACTAAAAATAAAAAAATGTAAAGAGGGTGTGTCCTAAAAGAAATATCAAAGGACAAAAAGAATAAGAAAATATAAAAAAATGAAAATATATGAACCCCAAAGACAAAAGCAGACATTAAAGTGTGCAAGTATAAATTCCACTACTATTTTACTTCTTCTACAAATAATGGTTGTGTGCAGCTTATCATACATGCCACAACCCATGGTAGTCAAACTGCTTAATCTTGACTATTTCATGCTTTGAATTTTATGTTTATAGTTAGAGAATAAAATATGACCAAACAACTTAATCTTGGAAAATCATTAGATAAGTAGAGAAAATAAAATAAGCTCATCAGTTTAATCTAAGCCCTTGGAAGATATAAGGTTAGAAGTAGATAGTTTTCTTTATAAACGAAAAGGGTGTGTTAGCTTAAATGCCCCCAAATAAGTGAAAAACAAATGTTAGGGTAAGTAATGGGTAAGTAGAAGAAAGGTTGTTGAAGTATAAAGTTGATTGGACAAAAGAAAAATTATCATGCTTAGTCATATGTTTCAATGTGCATGAGCAATTAAGAAAGCAAAAAAAGAGGCTTACAAGTTGATCTAATTGACTTCCCCTCATTCATTTCATCCCTAAACTTACTAATTTCCCCATCCACAAGTATGTTCTAGTACTAAAAATCCTTCAAGTCATAAAGGCTCAGAGCATTTATCTGACTTTTGGTGGGACCAGACCATCGGCTTAATGAATTATGGACATCAAGTGTTAGAATTTCCTTCAATACCCTAATAAAACCCCTTTTCCTAAGGTAAAACTCCATTTGCCTATGAAAAGTAAAAAATCCCATGTTAAATTTCATTTTACTCAAAATACCCACAAAAAGGTTTTATCCTAAGTATAAGTGTATGTAAAGGAAAAGCGCAAACATCACATTATGCTTAGTAGTATTTTCACTCTGCTCATTTCAGTTCATATTAATTTCTAACTTAATAATATAGCTCCCGATATACCTTTTCCCATGTAGAAATAAATCTCGTATATAATACCCCAACCCTTAGTTTAACTATAAACTATACTTTTATCCCATGCCCCTAACAAAACCCTCTTAACTCACCAATTCTCAGTAAAGTTAAGATAATCTCTTCGTTAACCCCATCCAATCATTTAATCTCATGTTTAACTCGTAAATAATTACAAACCACCATGGATTAAATCCCTGGCCCCTCTAAAACCTTTGCCCATTTCAGTCGTGCTAATCTGTCACCTCACTGTTGTCTGATCATCATCACCTGAATCCAACAGTTCACAGCCATATCTCGTTCACCTAATATCCAACCTTTACCCTCCTGATAAAGTGGTACTGCCCGGGCCCCCAACTACTACGTGTCAAGCGTAAAGGTAGATCGGGTGACCTCGCTAAAAAACCGTCTCCTCGATAAAGTAGTGCGATGGCCTCTAATAGCGCCTCCCCACTAAACCCGAAACCACTAACTGTTCATAATGTAAAATTCTATGCCAATTTACCCATTACCCGTTAAAACCTCGAAAACCCTCATTTTCATGCAATTTACTCAATTACACAGCGAAACCTATCAAACCCTTCTGGCGCCACCCTGAGCCTCTGAAACATGATTTCACCATGGATTCCCTCCCGAACACCTTCCAGACTCTATCCACAGTTCTTCCCAGTTTCAATATGGCCTCGAGTCACCTCCTCGTAGACCTGTGTTTTATTAACAAATTGTTGTATTTTGCAGGTAATTAGCAGAAGACCAGAACTTGGATAAATAGTTTTGATACTAGTCAAAAAACTTGTTTACTCCAAGACTCGAAAGGAAATCTATTTAAAAACCTTCATTCAAAAGAAGAAAACAATTATACACAGAATAGAGAAAGAAATCATTGACACAGAGACATGATTGTTAAAATAAAGCAACTAGACAGAGCATACAGTCAAAAGACAAACAAATCAAACATATAGAAAGTTGATCAATATCCATTACCATATGTTGATACATATAAAAAACTAAATGATTTACTATCGAAATACATAGTAAAAAGTTAAAAAGTACAGTAAAAGTAAAAACATAGTAAAGGATATTGACAGGTCATCAAAGTAAAAGTGTATCAGATGAAAGAGTATTAGTAAAAGTGTATCAGATTGAAAAATCAAAGTGAAGATAGATGAAAAAATAGAGTAGTCAAGGTAAATAGTAAAAGTAAACATGGAGGCAATAAGGGTTAAACAAAGATTAAAAAAAGTTCACCAGAAACAATAAATTTTATCCAAAGTAAAGGTAAAAATAGTTAAAAGAAAATTAAGGTTAAAAGATGAAATCAGAAAAAAAATGGTACATTTTCCATAAATTTCCTATTTAAGTCATAATTGTTAAGAAACTATTGTGGCTAATAAAAGATTCATTTTGAGAAACTGGAGGACATTTGTGTTCCTAAAAGGCTAATCTAGAAAAACCTATCTCACTTTTTACACAAGTATTACAAAAATGGGGATAAATGCATATCTTCATAACCTATTTTTCGCACTATGCAATGTCTTGTTTTTGACATATTTTTGCAAAAAATATTGTGAACAAATGATCCAGGTGGATATTGGTGGCCACCTGCCAAGTCCACATGGACCCCCACCATTATCTTTCTCAGCATTTTCAGTTTCCTTAATTGTAGCACAACTTACTATTTTTAGCAGTTTTTCGGGTCCTGAACTTCCG
>APFE030324297.1:0-14982 GCA_000404065.3 Pinus taeda | reverse complement strand
TAGGTACCTTGTGAAGGTGGTGCTCTCAATGGACTCTCTTATATGAAATGAATAAAGATTATTTATGTAACATGTATACTTTTAGATTAAAAATAATATCGTTTAAAAAGTTGCCCATTAAGTATAGAATAGTTGGCCACAAAGTGTATTATCAAGGCACTCTTTATATAAAGGTCATTGGTGCAAAACCCACTAATCTCGTTAAGAAATATATATATATACTCTATATATAGTCTAAAAATTTCGACAAACACATTTAAAATTTAAAATTTGTAAACCAATGTTAACAATCTCAGTTTAAAATTCAAAATTGTAAGTTGAAGTCAAAACATCTCAATTTAATATTCAAAATTTAGCCAAGACTTAACATATTTATGTCACTCCTATTTGAGATGTAAGTGGTTTTTACTAGAATTTGAAGCAATCTTTAAAAGTCTCTTGTCTTTCGTGTTGCTTATCTTGTTCTTACACATTAGATACCTTGTGAAGGTTGTGTTCATAATGGACTTGCTTCTATGAAATGAAAACAAAACTATAAATGTAACATGTGTACATTTGGATTAATAACAATATTGCTCAAAAAGTTTCCCATGAGATGTAGAGTAGTTGACCATAAAGTGTATTGTCAAAGGGTGCTTTATATGAAGGCCATTGGTACAAAAACCAATGAGTCTAGCTAACAAATACACACACATATATAGTTTAAATTTTTTGGCAAAAAAGATAGGTCCCTCCACAAATTAGCTAATGGAGTGGCTTTAAAAATATCCTTGAAACATCTTACTTCTTTAGAAATGAGTGGAGCTTTGCAAGCTTGCTCTGCGGCGGCTAGGTTCACCTAGGCACATGAATCACTGTTTTTTGAGTATTTTGTCGTCATTGTGTTGTTGTTCGAGTGTTGTGTCATCGTCATGTTATTGTTTGAATGTTATGTTGGGTTGTCGACGCAAGAGTAAGACTAAGGTTTTTGCCTATTGCTCGCTCTAAACACCCTCAGATTACAGCTGGTTGATTTTTTGTCTTTGTTGGTGAACGGATTTTGAGGGAAGTCAAGCAGGTATTGTGTCTATTGTGTGGTACAATTCATGCACAATGAGTGCCACAAATGAACTTGTGAAGAAGGCAGAGTCAATTCCTTCTTTGGACTTGGGGTTTTCCTCCTCATTGAAAAAGAATGTGGCATTTTTTAAGGAAAAAGCGTTATTGGGAAGGTTTACTACCCTATGGCCAAGTTATGAAGTTGTTGAAGATTAGGCTTATGTCGAATGGGTAAATCATGAACCCACAAGCATTTTTTGTTGTGGAGATGGGTATTACCCATTTCTCTTTGAGAACCAAGAAGATAGAGACCAAATCTATAAGTCGAGTCCTTATTTCATGGGAACCAAAGGCTTGTTTTTCACTCATTGGTCTTTGGAATTTCCCATGATGGAAATTTCATTTGCACCAGTATGGATGAGATTGACATTTCTTCCTCTTCTTTGTTGGGGTGAGGGCATTTTTAAGGTTATATGAGATAAACTAGGTCGATTTATTTCTAGTGACATGAAAGATGGGTGCAATTTTTCTTGTGTCAGAATTTATGTTGAAATGGATTTCTCAAAAGACCCCCCTGAGACAATTCAACTAAATCTAGGTGGTTGGTCTCACCTCCAGGCTTTGGATTATGAACAGGTTCCTTGCAAGTGTAATCTGTCATGAATATGGACACTTCGTAAAACGTTATCTAAAGCTTTAGTTTCTTGAAGCTTTCCAAATCCATCACTTCTTCTAAAGAAGAGCAAGGTGAAAATAAGCAAGGATTCATTCCAGATAAATGGAAACATAAGAAGTATGGAAATAAGAAACAACATCTATGTAAGGTTGAATCTCAGTATCAACCACTTTCTAACAATAGTTTTGAAGTCATGAATGTTCCTGAGATAGAAGGTGAGAATCTTGAGGCCCAGGTGAATTTGCCATCTAGTAATACTCTTGTTTCAAAGGTCCTTCCTGATTCGAAGGATGGAGAAGACTAAGATCAAGACTCTCCAAAGAAAACTTTCGCAGTGGCAAAAGTGATTCCTTTTTCATTGAAAGATGAAGAAGTTGGTAAGAAGGTCAAGCAGAGGTTATCCTCTTCTCTTTCATATTCATATGTGCTCAAAAATCAACGTTCTTCCCCACCGATAATAAGAAATAGGAAGTCAAGTCCCACTAGCACAACCGGTTGAGGATGGGCCTTATTAGCGAGGTGACCCAGGATCAAACCCCACGGATCCTGTTGTGCATGTGTTAGGGGCAGGATACATGCTAAAATCCAGTCAGCTTAGGGCTAGTGTGGCCCAAGTCATGTGCAATCACCAGGTGATTTTGACTTCTTAGATACCCTAGGTCATAGTTTCTCAAGCCACTAGTCAAGCCTGGAAGAACATAGACAACTTGACGAACAAACAAAAAAACAAGAAACGGGAAAAACCATAGTACAAAGAACTTTGGTCCTGGGATTTGTCTTACCTCCTATGGGTTAAGTGATGGGTCGTCCTCTAGCATCTTATAGAAATCTTCTACTTATGTTTTTCTTGTGCAGACAATTTGTTAAAATTTACTCCTGCTCCTATGAAGTAGTAGGAATACAAATTTGAAGAGTTAGTTTTGGACCTTCCCCCTGTTCTTACTAGTAGGAGGTTGGTTTTCATTATTTTTCGAAATTGTAAGACAAAAACAATGTAATTCTTGATGAAATTACCGCATCCAAAAGTAGACTTTCAATATAATCTATATACTCTTGTTAAGAAACAAAAACAAATTAAAATTTTAAATCAAGTTTAAAAAAACTTAATTTAAAATTCGAAATTATAAATTGAAATCAAAAGTATCTTAATTTAAAATTCAAAATTATTTTTATTTCAGAACGCCTTAATTTAATATTCACAATTATAATTCAATATCAAAACACCTCATCATATTCTAAAAGTAATTAATATACTTTGAACTAAAAAGGAGTTGATTTAGGCCAGAACACTTTAATAAGTCAAAATTATAATCATCTGAAACCTTAACCCAACCCAACTTGTAATTAGAAAATCAACATCAACTAAAACGAAATCTTAATCCAACTTGTAATTAGAAAATCAACATCAACTAAAACGAGTTTCTAGTATAATAAATATCAATGTGAGAAATCGTTTATCCACCCATAGGATTCAAATGTCTTGTTACCAATTCTTTATTTTCTCTCTGCAATTTATTAATAATTCAGTTTACTTAAACTAATTTAAATTACATTTATATATATATATATATATATATATAATATAAATTAATTAAAAAATAAAAATATAGAAATTAAATAACATTTTAATTATTTATATTTATATTATTTATTTATTATATATCTTTTTAATTTTTATGAGTACCGTTGGTTCATTTTTTTATAAATCTTATAACTTTATGTCTAATAGTAATTATTGATTTAATTATTTATTTTCATGGTTGTTTATTAGAAAGAGTATATGTTGGGTTGTGTTGTATTCTTTTCACGACTAGCCACCTTAGCTAACCGGGGGTTAGTGGGGGGCAGTGCCCTTCTTTCGTTGCGCTGATTGCACAATGAGGGGTCACACAGGGGGCAGTAGTCCCCCTTGTCTAGGGTGTTTGAGGGGGGCGTGTAGCCCACCTCTACGGGGTTTGGGGCAGTGCCTCGGGGAAAAAAAATTGGACCCTATATTAGGTGGGGTGAACCTACCTATGGTTTTGTGCATGGTTTTGCATGTGATGGTTTTCGGTCCATGGTGCTAGATGCTTTGGCGTGTATATATATGTATTGTAACATTGAAAGAAACATAATGAAAAATTAAGTTGGTACTCCCGGTTTTGGGATCCAAGGGAAAATCTCTGTGTATGTGTGTTTTATGTGTTATGCTCTCGCATTGTTTATTTTCTATGTTTTGGAATTCGTATGCAGGTAATTCTGTATGGGGTTAAAACCTACAATATATTTATTATGAAGATTTTTATATGGTAAATATCTTGATATCATTTCTCCTCTATAATATTCTCCTTATGCCTGGTAGACTAAAATACAAAAGTAATCTAATTTATAACTAACAAATAGAAAATAATTACATATCTCTGTTGTTTTTTTGTATTCTTTTAACCCACATCCTTATGAAATTTTTTCAAATCAATTTTCCATAGAATTTCCCACCAATCCCTTTGTTTGAGAGAGTTGTACCTACTCCATCATCACATATTGCCTCATTATTAACTTTTCCTTGTAATCCCAATTTTACACACCATAGCTTCCATGTCTTTCTCTTAATCAATATTTCTTAACCATGATGGGAATCTCCTTTCTTCTTAGAAACATTAAGACCAACTTCACGGATAACTTATTCTACAACTCATTATCATCACCACTTTTCTCAACAGTTACTTTTATTCCTTGGTTTACCAACTTCGATAAGACATGTGAAACCTCAACATTGATCAAGGGATGTGGTGGACACAACAAGGCCCTTACCACCTCATCATGACCCATCAACTCCACCTCAACCCTTCAACCAAGACTATTATTTTTCATAGAACTTAGACATGACCCTATAAAAACCATGACATTTTCATCTTTACCATGACTAATGTAAGGGAACTCAAAAACCTCATCCTTCTCGACTTGGTACCTTTAGGATTTTGTGTATGAGATTTTTATGGCGTCATAGTTTTGAATTAACAAATTCGAATCTAAATAATCATTTCCAAAACATTATCCATTAAATAAAAAACAATTTGGTAACCCTTTTACAGTAAGAAAATAAATTTGTCTACCTCCAATCCTACACCAATAGCTTTATTAACAAACTAGCTAAAAATAACCATAATAGACTTAGCTACAACACTCTAATCTTGAATTCATCCAGTAGAGAGTCATATCCTGAGACCTAGCACCTCCATTTTAATATGAAGCCAAAACCCTCATATTGCATGCTCATTTGATGATTATGATTATTATATTGACTCTTGTGAGTGAATTTTTCCATGTCTTCTTTTACACACTACATACATCACAATGTTGGTAAGCAATAATGTGCATGGTTCTTCCTATTGTTGTTATGGGTTATGTAGGATTGGGTATTATATTATATTGTGCACGTGTGCTTAGGAGTGGATTCCTCAATGTTGATAGATTTCCAGTAGAGGTAAAATCCCCCACTAAGTTGTTAGCAAATTATCATTTTGTTAGTATTAGGATTTTCCATCTATTTATAAATAGAGATGGAGTTCTCCTTCTGATTCATGTATTGGATCCTATATTTTTGGAATGTCTACCCCTTGAAGAGATAAGTGAACAAGAGTTAATCCTTCCATAAAAGAGTCATTGAGCATTTCCTATGTATTTTGTATGATTTAACTTTAAAGATTAAGCTTTATAACAAATGATATCATGGTTATTTCTTGGGTTAGAGTGGAAGAATTTTTTAAAAATATTTTGCATATTTTCAAAGGGAGAACTAGGGTTAGCAACTCTGAGATGCATTTCTATAGTTTTTTGCGTGGAATTTAACGAAACAATTTATAGATATAAATCCTCTTGAAAAAATACCCAATTTCAAAGACAGATAGTTCAAATATGAGTCAAGGAAGTGAAGATATTACTAATTTAAAATCAACTACTCTAGGAATTTTTTTATGAAAGTTGTGATTTTCAAAAGAAAATATATTTTGATATAATTCCCAAATTATAGTCAAATCAATGCAAGTTGAAGAAAAGTGGTTGTGGCATCTTAGAATTGAATTTATAATAGAATTTCATAGCAAAATCATGAAATTTGTACCTCTTCCGAGTTGGGACCACAAAACCCCTCTGGGAAATTACTGACACACGATTGTCTCATTTTTTATGAACACAGTGGCAGTAGGGAAATTATTGCCACACAATTATCTCATTTTTAATGAACCCAATTGCAGTAGGACCAACATCACTAAATGCAAAGTGGTTGTTCTTTTTCCAAATTGGAGTCATAATAGCAATTGTAATCACTATTAAGGACTCTACCCCACCATATGAAGAGAACATCAATGACATCAATCAAGAGAAAGTTATAACTACCAACTTTCAACTTGCATATTCTCTAGTGGTAATGTTACTTTGAGATCCACAAGCAACCTTTTACTTCTATGTGGATGATCTTTTGGAGATGGGTGGTTCTATTTATTTGGATTTGCATGACTATGGGGAGCATTTGATGCATAGTACTCAATCATTTAATGATCTTAGGTATCATCATTTGGGGTTCAACATGGGCGTTGAGACATGGGACCCAAGTTTATGGATGAGCATCTCAAATTACTTTAGCATAATGAAATGAGACCTTGGTTTCCTAGACTACTTTATTGTTGCAACAAGAACTTGTAAGAGACCCTAGCTTATGGTAGTACATTATCATTATAAGCATTAAGGGAAATTCTTTTTAAAGGGTGATGGAATGATGGGATCCTCCTAAGGGTGTAAAGAAGGGTCAAAGGGCCTATTAGAATATTAACAGTGGTATCCATTCAATGTAAGGTTGATTGAGTCCACTATGTTTGTGAGTCTTACATAAGGCCCACTAGATTGTTAACTTCTCGTTATGATCAAGGTTTTCCAACTAGTTATAAATAAGGATGGATTCCTCAATATCTATCATGTATTGTAGTATATTGTATTGGAGCTTATTTCATTGGGTATTTGTCCCCTCAAACAAGCAAGTGAACAAGAGTTGATCCTTCCATTAAAAAAATATCATTGTATTGTCACTGCCCTACCTTAAGGTTTTTGATATTACATGAAGTATTTGGAATTTATAATATGTTTTCTTGATTATGTTTTAAAGGTTAAGGTTCATAATTAATGATATTAGAGCTCTTTATTGGACCAAAGTGGAAGAAAAAAATATATTTTTTGCATATTTCAAAAAGAAAACTAGGACTATGACACTCACATCCATTTCTATAGATTTTTATTTAAAATATGAAGAAAGAAATTATGGATCTAGGTTCCTCTAAAAAAAATACCTTATTTTGAAAAATAAATCTTTCAAAACAAAGGTAAGGAAATGAAGAACCATATTGCTAATTTAAAATCAACTATTATAATATTTTTTCAATAGTTACCGCAAGTTTTGCAAAAGCAAACGTCTTTACATAACACCTAGGTTGTGTCCAAACCAATGCCAATTGAAGTGGACTGGTTGTGGAATTTTAGAATTGGAATTATAATAGAACTTCAGAGAAATATCATGAAATTTATTCCCATTTCATGTAGAGAATTCAAAGAAACCCTTTGGGTAATTAACATCACACAATTATTTCTCTACTTATGAAGCCAATTGCAGTAGGGCCAGACCATTAGATGCAAAAAAATTGGGTTCATAATAGAAATTATAATCAATATTAAGGATGCTAGCATCATTTAAAACTCATTGCCTCAAACCATAGCAAAACCAAAGAATAAAAATGTTGAGAAAACGCGGAGGAATGGATCAAATTGTGTTTAACAAATTCATGACCATTATTTAGAAGGATTTGGACCAAATTAAGGAGCTTGATGTCCTTGACACATCATATCCTTTCATCATATGAGAGTATAATAGAGAAACATATGCCTAGTGTGATTTAAAGGAGGTTTGGGATTATTTGTATATGGAAAGTTGTATTCTATAGGAATACAACTACTTACAACTACTCTTCAATGACTCTACCCCTACCATATGAAAAAACAACATTGAAAGAAATTAAGTGCAAGTTATAACTACCCATTTTCATCTTGCATATTCCATATTCGCAATGTTCCTTTTAGATTCACAACCCACCTTTTGTTCTTATATGGATGATGTTTTGGACATGAATGGTTCTATTTATTTGGATCCATGTGACCGTGGTGGGAATTTGGAGTAGAGTACTCAACCATTCATTGAGCTTAGGTGTTGACATCAGTTGGGAGTCAGCATGAGCACCAAGAAATTGGGACCTAAGGTTATGTATCATTTTATTGGACTACTTCAACATCACCATTAGAAGTTGTATATGAGACCTTGAACTACTTCAACATATAATTGAAACGTGTACATAGGATCTTAGCTTATGGATGTACATATCACTCTAAGCATTGAGGTCAATGCTTGCTGGAGGATGGAATATTGAGATCCTCCTAGGGGTGTAATGGGGAGTTAAACACGAGTTAAAGAGTCCATTAAGTAATAATCATGGTGGTCATTCATTATAAGGTGTATTAGGTCCATTATGTTTCTTATTATTAAATAAGGCCCACTAGGTAGTTAGCATTGAATAAATGCAATGTGGCCTTATAAAAGAAAACACATTGAGTTATAGTTAACGTTAGGTTATAATTAATGTTTATAACTAGCTATAAATAAGGATGGAGTCCTCGCTATGAATCATGTATTGGAGTATATTGCAATGGAGTTTGCATCATCAAAAAGTTGCCCCCACAAATAGGCAATTGAACAAGAGATAATCCTTCTATAGAGTAATCATTGTACAATACCTTAAGGGTATTTTGATATATGAAGATGAAGGAATTTTTTATCATATTCTCGAATATATTGTTTTTGATTCAATTATAAAAGTTAAAGATCACTAAACAATAAATCAATGACAAATATAACAATATCTCATCCAAACTATGTGATGTCTAAATTTTTATTTTAAATACTACCATACAAAACTCTTTTACAAATTTATCATATTTTTCGAAACTCTAAATCACAAATATTCACCCAACTTTTTTATAAACTACCTTTCCTTAAAAAACAATTATTCTTACTTTCTTGTTTGTATTTGCCTAATAAAAATAAAATAAAATAAAAATATGATATTCTGATATTCTCATCCTTTACTACATATTGTTAATATCAATATTATAATATATAAAATTGACAAACACTAAAATTACAAAAATATTATTACCCCAAACATGATTCCTTAATATGTCCAAAAAAACAAATATTATTACACAATATAATTCCTTAAAATGTCCCAAAAAAAAATTAATAGTGTAAATATAATAATATTCAAAATCAACAAACACTAAACTACCAAAATATTATTACACAAAACATAATTCCTTAATATGTCACAAAATAAAATATAAACGAGAATATTATCCAACAAAACCTAATTCCTTAAAATGCCCAAATAAAATATAAAGAGGAACATAAACTTTCAACTTTTTCTCGAGAGAAAAGTTATGATTTGGCCTTCATAAGTCTAATCAGTAATACCATGTTTTTAGAAGAAGAAAAAAAAATGGATATATAATACCATGTTTTAAAATAAAACAAAATAAATTTAATGGATATATAAATAAAGTTTGAATGCCAAGTTAAATAATTTCGATAGAATATATATATAAATTTAAATTTTAATTTCAAATTTATAAAATATATTAAAATATGACTATAATTACTTAAATTACTTGTGTGGATGGGATGGTTGGTTATTAGTTTCCCCATTCGGGTTCAACTCGTGATACATGATCCTGCTGCTATGCCGTTATTGTACTTGTTGGGTTGTTGTTGATGCAAATGTGTACGAAATATCCTATCGTAATATAATTGTACCATGATGTAATATACAGCTTTTTCAAAGTGAATTTCCCTCTTTAAAAAAAAGAAAAAGAAAAAGAAAAATCACTTAAATTACCTATAAAAATGACATTACAATTTAAATTTAATTAATTATAAATTAAGAAAGAAAAATTATTAAATTCATAAACATATTAAAAATAATTTGAATGTTATATAGGAAAGTAATTATTGAACATTTGAATTTCATTCACAAGGCCGTGGTATCAACTGTTTCCTTAATCATGAATCTTACTTTGAACTATGGAACCATTTGAATTTTATGCACAAAGCCCTAGTAAATCATCAATCTTACTTTCAACTATTTAATGCACCAAAAGTGCCTTGGAAGAAAAACTTGATATGTCCCCAAGTTCACTCATACTTCACAAATATTTATGCAATCTATCAAATGGATACTGTACCTAAGCTCGTAGTCATGCGTTCGTAGTCATGCACGAAGATACTTTGAAAAAAAGCCTGATATGTACTTATTTTTTTGCCTTTTACGTGAAAATAGTAATGTTATGATGTAATTAATATATAATGATGATAATGATGATAATTGATGTCTATTAAGATTAATATGGTTTATTGGATTTTAAGAAAGAAGCAATTAATTAAAATTATTTAAGATTTTATTTTTGTGATCAAAAAAGAGAGAAAGAAGTGTTATGAGGTCATTGTAGCTTTTCTACTCAACAAGTCAAAGAGATTGGTAGTGGGTAAATGTTATGAAAATGAGAGCGGATGTGAGTAAGGGCCGGAGAATCCAAGAGAAAGTGTTTTCCATCTTCGACTCTCTTAATATCACAAAGGAGGCATATTCTTTCGTCCCAAAAAATATTGGAAATAGACCAACGCCCAATTTCACTCTGGAGCTCATGATTTTGAATTTTCTCATATATCTTATTAGGTAGCTCTATGTTTTTCTTTTATATATCCTATAAAGTGATTCTATATTTTTCTTATATATACTAAAAAGTTACTCTATGTTTATGTGTTTTTTTAATAATATTTTATATGATCATAATTAGTATTCTATATTTTATTTTAAATTTATTTATTATATATTATATTATATATATATATATAATATTAAAATTTACAAAATTGATAGATCATATTAATAAATATATTTATTGAAATTTTTATTTTAATATATATATATTTGTTAATTAGTTTATCATAGGAATGACTATTATTTTGTCGTCTAGATTCAATATTTATTAGTGACACAATGATTGATGAGCTTTATTGTTAATGGCTTATGAGTGTACTTCGGACTATTGTTTTAAAGTAGTCATTATATAACAACTATTATGTCCAACCATCCAAGATAACCCAAATTGATGTGTGTGTGTTTGTGTAACAACCACCCAAGATAACCCAAATTGATGTGTGTGTGTTTGTGTAACAACCACCCAAGATAACCCAAATTGATGTGTGTGTGTTTGTGTAACAACCACCCAAGATAACCCAATTGGTGTGTTTGTGCACGCGCCTAATGGTTAAGAGCATGTGTTTCCTCCCAAAAGGTCACAAGTTCAAAACCAAAGGGGGTAGAGTATGTATGCATTAGTAGACTTAGCAGTCAAATTGTTATGCAGAAGTGGATCCCTTGTCCCACAAACAAAAAGATCTTACACAATTGGTGTATGGTTACCAAACACACACATATATATTTAAATACTTAATTATATTTAAAATATTTAATTTTTTTTTAGTGAAAAAAGGATAATAATAAAAATAATTATATATCATACTAGAAAACATGAGAAGCAAGAGATTTGATAGATCACATGAAAAACGAGGGACCGAATATCAAAATGACTTAACCAACCAAATAAAAAATAATGAAATTGAATAATGGAATAATGAAATAATGAGTGAGTTAACCAACAAAATAAAAAATGATGAGTTTGGAAAATGTGATACTTGAAAAATTTTAAAAGTTGCATTTTATTTTGGTAACTCGCATACTAAATTAAATTTTCATAAATATAAAAATATTTTTTTTTACTAATAAGAATAAGGAATTTTAATTTTAGTGAATTTAATATATATTAAATGATATAAAAACTTTATAAATTAAAAAGTTATATATTATAAAATAAATAATTTTTTTCTTTATTATATTAAAAGATATCAAGTTAAATCTTAGATCGGGGTGTAAGCTAAACCTAATGGGTATACCATGGTTCATAGTTTAATGTAAATTTCAAAGAAGTCTACGGCGATCCTCTGCTTGCATGCAGTATTTAGAGAGGTGGCAATGCGCATGCAAAGGTTAATTGTCGACCGAGAATGTGACAGAGCCATTAAGTCGGGTGAGAAGGTAAGTTCCTCCTCCATTGCGATGGGTAAGTTGGTATGTGTGCTCCATTCGCAATGGATATGGTCTGGGATGTTCGTTATGGGGCAAATGTTTGCTCAGTCTCTATCTGGTCAAGAACTCGGTTACTCGTATGTCTCCTCATTTAATTTTGCTCCCTCTACATATATGGATATTTGTCACTGCCTTTCGATATCTAGGATGCATGGTACTATGGTAGGTTGGCGAGATTGGAATAGATTGCCTCTAGAGTGTGGCATGGTCTGGTCATTGTTATGTGTCAAGTCGTTATTTTGAAGTGATGTGACATCACTTCACAAAAGTCCAGGTTGTGAAGTGATGTGACATGGTTATGTTGATATGCATATCTCTTTCAGATGGATGGTTGTGACCATACTATGAGTTATTATATGTGATCCTTCTCTTTATTGGATGGTTGCGACCATACCTTGGTTTCATTATGATCCTCTTTGACGGATGGTTGTGCCCATACCTGGATCCATTTACATGATCATTCTCTGGATGGCTGCGTCCATGCCACGATCCATGTATCATTTGACAGAGTTCTCAGTTATGTATATGTATATGTACTTGCTTGCAGGTTTTTCAACGGCAGACTACAGTTCCCCGCACTAATTCATAAAGCATTTCATCCCTCCCTCTAGTTCGGCCTTCACGCTTTAGGGGGCATCTGTTACACAGCATTTTGTCACTGTCCCTATACTCCTCGTTCCTTGATCCTTGAGGACCTTTATAGTGAACCCTACATGTGTACCCTTCATGAAGAAACTCCCATTATGTCCCTCTTCATGAGCAAAGCAATTCCCTTTTGCACCATTTCCCCAAAAATTTATGTTTTCCCCAATTTACAAGACCATCGCTAATGGCCCTTGTCTTCCTCGTGCCGATATGCAGGGATTAGCATTGTCCCTAGCGCTGACCGTAGCAACTGAGCTATGTTCCAGTCACACCGGTCCTGTTATGGAAAGTTTTTTTAAATTAAGAGCCGAAGCTTCGTAACGAAATTCTGGTAAATGGTTTGGCTAGATGGGGTCGAGGATGTCAGTTTGGGCTCCTTTCCCCTATAATGATGGAACTACCTCAAGGGATAAGACCTTCTCCCATGAGAAGAGGATCCATCTCCCATCCATTCATTCTATATAAACTGCCCTTTTTCCCAAGCACAAGCTAGTGTGAAGGTTGGTGTGCTAGTGCTATTTTGGTTTAGAGTAAACAGATATTAATAATTGTAGCTCTCTAGTTGTGTGAGGGAGAAGTGTGATTTGGTTTGGAGTGAAGCCTAAAGGGAAGAGCCTTAAAACAATTGTTGTTGCGGCCATCATGGAATACTAGCCGAAGTGTGTGGGAACCTGGTCTTGTTAGAGGGGAACAGCAACATCAAGACAATGGTTGTAATCTCTTCTTTTTTCAATATATATGCAATTATCGATTGATTTCATACATGATTTCTCATCTTACATGTTCATGTCTTAATGTTTCTTGACTTGTTAAGTACGTTGAATTACAATTTGTCTATTATCACGGTTGTTGTTTGTTGTTGTTTACGTGTTTCAGGTGTTTGGAGAAGGAAGTAAGAGATAGCTGGAGCGAGCAAGGAAGGACATAATCAAACGAGATAAACGTACTAAGAGGTAGGCCCTCTTCATTGGTTCTAATCTAAGGAAATCTTCCATAGAATGTACCTGTTGTGGTTAGACCCATTATTGGGCTATAGGAATTTGTTTGTGTCCGCACTTATAATTTTACTTCACCACAGTGCATAGCTCCGAGATTGTGCCTTAGCAATCAAAAGTGTCACTAGTTGATGACAAAAGTCATCGTTCTAGGACAATTTATCTCTATCGCAAGCATCCAAATGGACCCAGTAAAGATCAAGGAAATTCTTAAACTTCTTGTTCCTCAGACACAGAAAGAGGTACATTTTTTTCTTGTTTATATCGATTATTATCGTCGTTTTATAGCTCACTTTTCAAATATTGTAGCGTCGTTGTATGTATTAATGGGAGATGTGAAATTTGACTGGACTGACAAATGTAATCATGCTTTTGTAGAATTGAAAAAATTATTATCAACAACACCATTACTACAAGGTCCTAATTGGAAATTTCCATTCCACATATCTTCATATGCATTTGACACGATTGTAGGAGCAGTGTTGGAACAAGAAAAGACAAGAATACCTGTGAAATCTATTACATTAGGAAAAACTTAACACCTACATAGCTAAATTATATTGTGATTGAAAAAATAATTTTTGGTTGTTGTTTGTGTTATTAATAAATTTTGTCACTATATGACAGGTTATCATGTATTTTTATATAATGATCATTTTGATATTAAATATCTAGATAAAAAACCAATTACTAATGGTAGATTGATTTGTTGGTTGCTTCTGTTGCAGGAATTCGATATTACAATTTAGGATTGACCATTTAAAGAGAATCTTGTTGCAGATTTCCTGTCTAGGATTCCACCGGCAACTAATTCCTCTCCTATGCAAGACAATTTCCAATACGGACATTTATTTGTAGTGTTCATTAAAACACAGTGGTATGTGTATGCATAAACTACTTAGCAGCATGAAAATTTCCATCACACCTCTCACCTCATGATCCAGGTGGATGTTGGTGGCCACCCACCTATCCCATTTGGACCCTCGCAACTGTCGCTTTCAGTTTTTCAGTTTCCATAATTGTAGCACAATTTACTATTTTTAGCAGTTTTTTCGGGTCCTGAACTTCCGGAGCCGTTTTGAGGCCCTAAACAACGTTTTTTGGGAAATATGGGGGCAACATGAGTCCATGGACCAATGTTGCCCTTTCCAAAGTGGTAGTTCTCGGATAGATCTTTCTAACGAGCTATCATACGCGTCAAATGGAGATCGTATGCCAAAGTTACGACCCCGGGAAATTGATGTACCAATTTACCCAAACGGGGCCCACAATTTGCGTTTCATCTTCTAGGGGTAGGTTTTGGAATGTGAAGGGTTTTCCATTGTTTCTCAATAATAAATAGGCCTTCGAG
>APFE030324254.1:4222-83570 GCA_000404065.3 Pinus taeda | reverse complement strand
TTCTTCTTCATCAACCACTACATCAATACTTTCAACAATTTTTCCAAGCCTTTTATTATAACACTTGTAAGCTTTGCTGTGGGGAGAGTAACCAAGGAGAATGCCTTCATCTACTGTAGGTTCAAACTTTCCAAGATTTTCATCAGTATTTTTGATATAGCATTTGCTTCCAAAAATTTTGAAATATTTTACCAAAGGAGTCTCACCATACCAGAGCTCATGAGGGGTTTGAGTGTTGTTCACCCGGATGTTTGTTTTGTTGAGAATAACAACTGCAGCAAATGCAGCTTCACCCCAGAAAGTTGCAGGAGTTCTAGACTCATCAAGCATAGCACGAGCCATTTGTTGAACCGTTCTGTTCATCCTTTCCACTACTCCATTTTGTTGAGGAGTCCTGGCTGTAGAGAATTCCCTTCTTATTCCATGTTCTTCACAAAAATCGAAAAATTCATTTGAGGTAAACTCCCTACCTCTATCAGACTTGAGGCACTTAATTTTGTGATCTGATTCGTTTTCAACCAAGGCTTTGAAAGATTTGAATTTTTCGAAGGCTTCATCTTTGTGCTTCATAAGTCCTATCCAACATTTCCTGGAAAAATCGTCAATGAATAATATAAAATATTCTTCTCCCCGAGGTGACCTTTTCCTAGATGGACCACATACATCAGTGTGGGCAAGTTCAAGTGGCCTACTAGCTGATCCTTCCTTCTCAGGGAAGTTAGTTCTGGTTTGCTTACCAAACTGACATGATTTTCATATTGTATTGTCTAGCATTCTAATGTCTGGAAGACCACGAACTGCCTGGTATTTGCATGCTCTCCTTATCTTTGAGAAGCTTAGATGCCCCAACCTTCGGTGCCATAGCCAGTGTTCATCATTCTTGCTCAGATAGCATTGTTGTTGTCCTTCTTTGAGTATGTATAAATTATTTGGAGTTCTTATGCCTTTGATCACTGTTTTTCCTGTATCAAGATCACGAACACTACATCCATTTGATCGAAATATTACCTCAGTTCCTTGATCACACATATGACTGACACTCAATAGATTATGCTTCAAGCCATCAACATACATAACATTTCCATCTTTGACCTTTTCTTTCAACTAAACAAAACCTTTACCTTGTATGAGCGCAAGGGTGTCATTTCCAAATGAAACCTTCTTTTCCTTTTCTAAGGAACTATATGATTGAAGTTTTTCTTTATCACCTGTCATATGTTTCGAACATCCACTGTCGATGTACCATTGATTTTCTTGTCCTTCTGCATATAGGGCTATCCCACATCTTTCTGGTTGTGGTTCCTTCATTCTCCATGTTTTGGCACTTGAGGCTTGTTCCTTCTGAGTTGTCTGCTGAAACCTTCTCCTGCATTCAGAATCTTCGTGACCGAAGTTGTTACAAATAGAAAATTCTATTTCATTTTCAAGAGCAGCAAAGTTATTGTAGGTCCTTTTCATGATTCCAGTCATATTTCTTTGTTTTTGAGCTTCTCTAGTCATGATTGTCTTATAAGCAACACATTGAGATGCTTTGTGACCAAATTTATGACAAGAGAAACATTGGCCATTGAAGAAACTCCTTCGATTACCAACCAAGTGATTGTAGTTTCTATTGACATCCATTCTTGAGGCAAATTCAGAAGGTTTTACCTGTGGCTGGTTGTAGCTTTTGCTCATCCTTAAAGTAGATTGCCCCCGATTTACCTGGTAGTCTTTGTTCACTCTTGAGGTAAATTGTCCCTGATTTACCTGGTGATCTCCATTGAGCCTTTGCTCACTTCTCCTTGCTGCATCAAGAATACTTTTGGAGGTGGATGGTTTCTGCGCTCGAGTTGCTTCTTCATTATATCCCAAACCTATCTTGATTAGTGGAGAACGTTGCACTTTGATAATCTCATCTAACATTTCATATCCTTTAACAAATCTAAGATTAAGAGCTTTAGTTTTCTCAATCTCTTTTCTAAGTCTCACAATTTCACATTCTAACTTTTCATGATGTTTTTCACTTTCAGCCAATTGGAATTGCAGAGTATTAATAATCATATTTTTCTCTTCTAAACAAATTTTGAGTTTAGAAGTCTCTTCATAAAGACCTTCTTCATCTATAGCATCCATGAAATCATCATCTTCAAAAGCCATTAAAAGTCTATAATTATTACCTTGTTCATCTTCATCACTATTTGAAAATCCATCACTGTCTTCATGAGTGTAATGGCTTTTCTTATTTACATTCTGTTTCCTGTTCCATCTAACAAGTTCCTTACCTTTGTCAAGCTTACCTTTAAGAGGACACTTGGCAGCATAGTGACTGACTCTTCCACAAGCAAAACATTTGAAAGGTAACTTACCTCTGGATCTTCCAGCACCCCGTTGAAGGTTCTTGACAAAATTTGATTCTTCCTCTTCTTCTAACATATGTCCTGAGTCATAGGAATCTCCTTTTCCTGAGGCCTTGAATGCAGATTCTCTTCTATCTGATGGTCCCCTTTTCCTCATTTCATAAACAGTTAGAATTCCATGTAGCTGCGACATGGTAATTTTCTGTAGATTCTCCTTTTCTTCTATTGCAGAAACTTTTGATTCAAACTTAGAAGACAAAGATCTCAGAACCTTTTCAACCACAACAGCCTCTTTTATTTCTTCACCCAAATTTTTCATACAATTAACAATATCATCTATGCGTAGGAAATAGTTAGCCACACTTTCATCATTGTACATTCTGAGATTTTCATACTGAATTATGAGGGTTTGAAGTTTTTCTCGTTTTGCCTGTTCATCTCCTTCATAGCTCAAAATGATCTTGTCCCATATTTCTTTTGTGGTTTTATACTGCATAACCTTGATGAATTCTGATTGAGATAGACATCCTAATAGAGTATTGACAGCCTTTGCATTTGTTTCAAACTGCTTCTTCTCAGTGAGATCTATTTGCTGATGGAAAAGTGTACCCTGTATCTATGATATCCCAGACTTCTATACCAAGAGATTGAAGATAGGTTGTAACTCTTACCTTCCAATAGACAAAGTTGGTCCCATCAAAAAAGGGTGGCCTGATTGATGCTTCTCTCTCATAGTTGCTCATGATGATAGATCTTCCTTCAAGCGATCAAGCTTCTTCTGAAGAACTTGGCTCTGATACCAATTGTTGGAAATAATACTGAGAGGCGGGGGGGTGAATTAGTATTCAAGTCAATTATTTTCTTTTTCAAACCCAGATCATATACGCTACTTCAGTTAGTGAAAACCACCTATATACACAACTACAGATAAGGAAACCCACGTATACCATGCAGACTTATAATTTAATTTATCTTATAGATGTTGATCATTAATCTATGTATCATAACCAAATAAATAGTAACCAGAAACAGTGAAACAGAGCAAAAGACAATCACACACAAGAACACAAGATATAATGTGGAAACCTAATGTGGGTGAAAACCACCTGTAGTAATTCGTCTCTATCTTCCTTTATTTAGAAACTTCTTTTTTACAATGTTTCTGTAAGTCTGGTGTAGTCCTTTACCAGTACACAGGCTGCTACCTGCAGAGAGCTACAACCCTCTCTCGTTCTCCAGCTTTTCTTGGAAGGGAGGTACAACCCCCTTAGCTCTTGTACTAGCTGGGATACTAGTACGCAGGCTACTACCTGCAGAAGGCTACAACCTTCTCTTTGATTCCAGGGACCACGTTTCATAAATTTTCAGACTGGATCCATGAACATCAATCAATCATCAAGAATATCTGTATCAAACAATCTCCTTTTCACCAATTAACACTGAATCAAATAGACACTTCTCTGACAGCTGTACCCAGAACACAGTAACAGTAACCACACACCAAATTCTGAACCCAGAACACTGCAGCAATAAACAGAAGCAACTAGAACACAATTTAAGAGACGTACACTACTTTAATAACTAGAAACTTGCATGCATACGCTTTTGTGTTTGGACCAACCTACGTATACGCTAGTTTTAGTCACAGAACCAGCGTGTATACGCGCCTTCGCTTCACTGAACCTGCATACATATATATAAAGGATAATTCACTCTTCCAATCATTCAGACATTAGTTAACCCAGTTTACCATATTTATAGATCAAGCATGTGCCACATATAACAGACCAAAATCATTCAAAGATATTATTATTCAAGCCTTAAGATTTTGACCCTTCAATAGAACTTATCCTTCTCCTTGCGCTCAGGTTCCTCCTTCATTCAGATCCAGATATGAACCATAACCCAATCCCCAGTATTCCAGATCTAGCACTTTATTAGATATTCAATTAATTCAGATTATGCTTTGCCAAATGATCTCCTTCCTCTTTTATAGTCTTAGGCCTTTCACAATGCCATGGTCCTAAACCATAACAAATCAATACCATGGACTCAATACTTGGGATCAACACTTCTGATGAGATACCATGGCCCAAAAACCATAGGTCCAAATACCAAGGACTAAATACCACAGACCAAAAATAAGTTCTCCCACATGTACGTGCTTTTTCTTGCGTGAAAGTACGTGTATATGCATACGCAACTTCGAAACGTCTAACCGGCATGTATACGCGGCTTCGTCAAGGTGAACCTGCATATATATCTTTTTCTTCTTTCTGAGTGCCTGAACAGTGATCTGTCACCAGAGTGAGTTGCCATCAAGGACAACACCTGTGCCATAGCGCCAAACCTATGCCATAATGCCAACAACTTATACAAACTAATTTTGTTTGGGAAGGGGGAAATGTAGATCACGATTAGAAGTTGCAGGCATGGCAAATCTATTTCTCCACCTTCATTGGGTGAATTACCACGCGCTAAAACAATTGGTGTCTTTTTCATATTTATAGTAATGCGGTGAGATGATCCTTTTATATACTGAAACTTTATACCAATTTCAAGAGACAATTACATTGAATAATTTAGAGAATCAACATAGGATGTTTACATATATTTAATGGAATGATGATAAATCAAGTTGTCAATTGCATTGGGATATTCACAATAAATTTTCATCACCAAGAAATGTTTTTAAAAATGGATAAAAACAACTCTTCTTCTTCTTCTTCTTCTTCTTCTTCTTATTCTTTTTTATTTTATTTCTTTTTATTTTTATATTTTTAATTTTTTTTTTTTTCAGAAGAAAAAATATGTTGTCTTTTATATATAAAAAAGAAAAAAGAGAGTTCATATATGTAGTTCTTCACCTAATGAAATTCTATTCTAGCACATGTTCAGGCTTTTCAGCTCTATGCAACCTATAAAACATGTAATATATATCCCTTACAATCTGTCAAAATGGACTTGTAAGAGAATTATGGTATTTTATAGGCATGTACAGTCCTTTCAAAAAATATATTAAGAATTCAAAAACCAAAAGTTTACTGAGATTATAAAATATCAAAACTGTCAGAGTCAACCCTGTTGTCTTGGATGTATGAAGCAAATGTGATGACCCCTGGAATTCCTATCACACCTCTTTGGGATAGTATATCTATAACATGGTTTTGTTGCCGAAAGATGTGTGCAAAAGAAAAGTGTTGAAAGGAACCCACCATGGATTGAATGCGCTTCATCCAATATGACATCCTTGGAGGTTGAAAGAATTTTATCCCTTTGAACCAATCAATGCAACCTTTTAAGTCCCCAAATACTTGCAAATTATTGACATTGAGCCATAGTGTCGAGTAAAGGAGACCCTAAAGTGCTATAATTTATGCCCGTTTGTTGGTGCCCCTGTCACCTTCCCACCAAAAATGAAAGTAGTGTCTTGGTTCCCTAACAATAAGAGCAATGCATCCACATTTAGTATTTTTGCATGCACCATCAAAGAATCTAACAAGAAACTTCCTCCAAATATCCTATGAGATGAACTTTCTTCTTTTGATTTCTTTCTTTATGGGGCCAATGTTTGAAAAATATGTTGCTATTTCTGGGGCATTTTGTCTGATGTCCACCTTATTATGTTAAAAAATATTGTTGTTCCTGCATCTCCATATGCCCCATCTAATATAAAAGGGTAGGGTTGAGTATTAAACCATATATTGAAACATGTCTCCAAATTGAGATGCGTCCATTATCGATCAGTTTGAAACATGTGCCAAATTTCTGCAGCTAAAGGGAAATTGATAAGGAGATATGAAACATCCTCCGAGTGAAGCAAACAAAGCAGGTGGATTCCCAATTCCAAGAAACCTCTACGTGTGAGATTACTCAAGGTGAGTATTTTATCATGGAGGGCTAACCATCCAAAACATTTGAGTTTTAATGGCAGCTCCCATCTCAAAATATTATGCAACCAGTTAGGAACCTCATCAATAGTAATTGGGTTGGTAATATGCTTGTATATATCATGAACCATAATTTGTCTCTTGGAAGTGTTACCATCCGAGGTGATCCTGTCCATCTCATCGATGAGGTAAATACCAACGACCTCTACCTGTCTAAAATAGAGGTCCCATTCTGCAAGTAGTGAACATGTAAGAGCTATGTCCTCTACCCAATACCAAGACTGAATATGTGGAGAAGAGACGCTATGAGAGAGAATGTGAGAGAAATAAAAAATACCTCTATCGTGTAGATGTTGGAGAAGGGGAGAATATAGTGTGTGTGAGCCCATAAGACCTTTTACAATGTCTAAGCCAACTATCATCCTATTTTCGTTACCCACCTCCCAGTAAAGACCCACGAAGAGCTAATGTCGATTTATCGTCATGCATCATTAGATATATGAGGAGGAGGGTGTGATATTGGCTCCATCTTGAATCCATTCCTCTAATTCCTTGTAGGTCATGTATTTTCCGCAAATGATTAGTGACCAAATGCCATGGCCAATCAAACCTCTCCACAAGATTTTGCAGATAAGAGCATGGTTGAAAGATAGTGTATCAAGAATACCCAACCCCCACTATCAGTACCTTTGGAAAGAGTAACCAAACGAGAAAGATGGTACTTCTTATGGTCACCTGTACCAGACCATATAAAGCTAGCAAGACTGCCATCAATATTTTTAATAATGGTCAATGGCAGCATGTAAAGGCACATCCAAAAAACATAAATGGACTGCAGTACAAATTCTATTAATATTAGTCTAATCCCCATGGTTAGCCACCTGTGGGACTAATGATTGATTTTATTCTCAATTTTTGCAATAATCCATCCCCAATCTGTAATTTGATAATAGTTAGGCTTAATATGATAACCTAGGTAGGTGAAACCAGAGTCCATAGGTTGGGTTGTGATCCCAAAAAGATGGAAAATTGGTAAAACCTCACTCTCATTCTCAAAATCCATTATCGGTTTTGATTTTTAGAGTTCATAAATAGGCTAGAAGCAAATCTGAAAGATACAAGGATGTGGTGAAAGAATTTCCACCTTGAGATGGAAATATCACTGCCAAAAAGTAATTCATCCACAAACATACAGTGTGTGACCAATACTTGGTGAGTCATTTTAATACCATTGATCAGTCCCCTATCCCTATAGTCAATAATCCTGCCGTTGAGCACTTCCATGACAAGTATGAAGAGAAAAGGACAGAGTGTGAACCCATGTCAAAAACATTTGAATGCTTTGAAAAATGAATTAGGAGCACCGTTGATAATAATTGCAAAATCAGAAGAATTCACACATGCCATGATCTAGATAATATTCTAGTGTAAAATTACTATTTTGAAAAGGATTAAACACTAAAATCCCACTCTACACTGTCAAAAACCTTACTGATATCAATTTGCATTAGACATGATTTTTTCCTTCTTACCTTGATAGTATGCAAACATTCTTGAGTGGAAGCCACCACATCCTAAATCTGCTGCCCCTCAAGAAACCCGAATTGTTCCGGTGAAATGTGATATGTCAAATACATTTTTAGCCTGACTACGAGGATTTTGGAGATAATATTATAAACAAAATTGCAGAAAGATAAAGGTTGAGAGTCTTGAAAAGTGATAGGTTCTCGATCTTTGGAATGAGTATGATAAAAGTAGCATTTAAGGCACCATAGAAATATCATTTTACCCTCAATTCTTCCACCACATCTAGTAGATCTTTGGCCATGATGTAAAAACAATGCAGATACAGCTCAACCTCCCACCCATCGGGACTAGGACTCTTGTCCTGGCACATAGATGTAGAACACTGTGGATTTCATCAATCATAGCAAGTTGGCCCAGAATCCTATTCTCTTCATCTTGTACCATCCTTGGCATGAGACTGATAAAATCCATTTGGTCATGATATGAATGGACCCTGTCAGTGAAGAGACTTTTCAAATGGAGATAAGTTGCCTTTTCGATATCAGTTTGTGTTTTATAAATGAAGTCCCCTTCATCTCCAATGCTCCATATATCATTTTCTTGCTCCGAATTATTGCAAATCTATGAAATCACTTCATGTTCTTGTCCCTAGCCGCAACCCATGTTGCCCGAATTTTTAATTGCCAATATATTTTGTTGTAATATGCACTCTTTTTAGCCTCGAAATCCAAAATCCTAGACTGATGTGCAACAAAAAGGAAGAGTGGACGATCTAGGTTAGAGAGCTCTGTGAGCGCACTCTCAATGGAAACTAGAACTTGAGACTCATTAATTTTCATAATCTTAATCCACTTGCGAATGTCCTTTTTTAAGAATGTTAATTTGTAGCAGAAATTAGCCATGGGACTTAACTAAGAGTTGGAATCTCGCCAGACCTTCAGAAAAATATATGTGAACTTCGTGTACTCAAGCCAAGTGTGGTTGAATTTGAACGGAATGCCCTTATGCTCAGACTTCCCAACCCAAGATAGAGTATTCAGGAGATGGTCTTATTTAAAAGAGGGAATAATCGATGAAGAGAGGTCATGCAATCTCATTGCCATCTACTCCTTGATAATAAAAAAAAAATCAAACTTCTTAGATATACCATCATTTGTAGTCCTTCCATTATACCAAGTGGGAACAATTTTGATAGGAGTGATGTCATGAAGGGACATTTAATTAAAAAGTGTGTTAAAGTATGCCTCCATATAATCATCCTTTGCCCTATGACCCCAAGATTCCTTAACATGCATAATCAAGATGAGGTCTCTGACCAAAATAAGTGAGGAATAATCCAACAAACCTAAATTCAAAACTAGATCCCAAAAGCCACATCTGTCGGAGTAAGGCGCATACATATTAATGATATTAAGATGATTTTTGGATCCCCGTTGGTGTCTAGAAAGAAGGATACCTGCAGGAGTCAGATAAGCCATGAGATTAAGATAGGAAGGCTTCCAAGCCACTACTAAATCACCAAAAAGACCAATGGAACTATAAGCACATACATGCCAGCCAAGGCACATTTTGAGAATAATTTCCCAATATTTCTCCATAGGAATCATAGTTTCATGTAACAAAATCACATTAGGATGATGCCTATGAATGAAGACTTTCAGGGAGATAGCTTTGTGAGTAGCCCCCAAACCTCTAATGTTATAAGAGAGTATGATCATGGGCTAACCAAAGAGTCAGCTTTAGTTGCTCTAAGGACCTAGTTGTCAGGAGAGGATGCAACATTATTTTTGTTAAGAAGGGGCATGATAGTATCATACTATGAGGCAGAGGTAAGGAAAGTAGATAGCTTCTTGAATTTTGTACGTTTCTTCTTGTGGGAGATGAATATTTTTCCAGCAACATGGAATATGGAAGATGGCACTTTCCCAACCCCATGGTGGAAGAATGATTTCTTGATGGACAGAGGCTCCATCCAAAAGGAGTCTGAAAAAGTAAGAGTCTCGTGTTCTTGATCTAATGAGGTGGGTGATGAGGGCGATGTAGGTATGAAATGTAGGTTCAAGGAAGGAGGGACTGATGTCCTGGTATATAATGGAGTGGGGGGATGGTCCAAATTAGTTATAGGGGATACTACAGAGGGTAAGGTAGCAGAAGGTGATAGGGGTGCATCAAAAGCCTCGACCGACAAAATGACAAAATACAATTCAGGGGAAATTTGCGAAGGAGGTGAGGAGAGAGAAGTTGAAGGTATAGGATTACCTAAAGGTGCCGAGGAGGGATTGCACGAGATTGTTTCGCTATATGTCTCCAACGATGGTGGTCTGGAGAGCCTCCAATGAGTGCACCGTTCTGATTGAAATCATCCTGTGCATGTATCTCGTGGGTGGCCCGTCGAGTGGCATATCAGTCATATGTCTGGGATGCCCCAGTAGTTTATACCAATGTTGTGGGTAAATGAGCCCCATGAAAGGTCAAATCAAGAAATAAGTCTAGCTCCAAGGTCAACCTCCACTAACACCCAGGCAATTCTCTTGTCCATCTATCTAGAGCTCCCTGCATCCCAATAATAGAAAGTATGTATGGAATTACTAATGGAATAGATCGTCAGTTGAGTCCAGAGCTCGAGAGGAAGGCTCAACAACTTGGCCCAGACAATATTCCTTCATGGAGTGGTTTTGATTGGGTTGAATCCAACCTTCCAAGCCTGTAAAAGAAGGAAACCTCTGCCTTTGACCCAAGGCATTCCAAGTAATAGTGCCGCATCCTTCGAGCTGAGAAAGTGAAAACACACCTAACCATTTTGCAGCATGTTGATGCATGGTCGATACCCAAGTTTCAGAACCAAGAAATAAGTCATCCACAATTTGATTCTCACCTGTAAGGTTTAGAAATTGCCACTTGTTGAGAAGGGCATGCATCTTAAGCCTTGCCTGGGTCTCTCAAAATGTTTCAGGGCTGAGTTGAAGGCACTTTGGAGAGTCTTTTACCTTTAGAAGGAAAGATGTCTTACAGCCTTGTTGCTTATGTGGAGTGTTCAAGAAATCATCTGGAGTAGAGGGATCAACAGAGAGTTCAGGAAGGTATGAAAGAATCTTGTCTCGTGGGGCATCACAGAGAGGAAAGGGTTGAGCGTGAGATTTAACAGAAATGGTAAGAGAAATGAGTGTCTCAGGATCAAGGGAAGAGGGCTCCAACATGGTTGAAAAGTGTAGGAGGTACCAAATGCAGGTTGAGAAGTAAACAAGGCATGTATGAGGCTAGGTTATGGTCCAAGATGTGTAAGGTATGAGGACCAGTCCAACGATGATATCACCAGGTATCATCAATATAAGAGGGGATGAAGTGGCAATAGGTACAATAGTATCCCTGAGGAAATGTGATATATGGATTTCCACCCAAATATTAAAGACCCAAGAAGTTCCAAAATTAGTCCACAAGATCCAATCAATAGTCCTGAAGTCGCCATGTTCTAATTGGAGTAATAGTTCAAATTTAACTAGGTCCCGCTAAAGGAAAAACCAGAGAGCCGCTTGGAGACTCCTTGGTTGTACAAAATCTTATTTTTCCTTTAGACCTCCACCATGCTCCATGCTCTTAAACTTGTATCAACTATATATCTAGAGGATATGTTTAAGGTCTATGTGGTGCTCTACTTTCCTGCATCTTCTCTTCTGTTGACAATGTCATTTACCTTACCCCCATCTTGTGTTCTCCTCAAAATTATATTTTTAATACAGTTATTGTATTCTTGTTCCTGCAAAATCTCTTTTTTCACACTCTTTTATGTGTTCCATTGTGTCTTCATCCTCTTGTGTTAATCCTCTTTGACCTACATAGAAAATTTATTTGTCACCCCAATGTCCTTATGCATCTCTGTTCTTCATTCTATTCTACTTCCTGCTCATCCAATCATAGTTTCAATATTCGTTGTCCTTGCTTTCATGTCCTACAAGTACGTTGTGGTATATTATTCAAATTCCTATAAGGATTAGATATGTTATGGTTGTCCATCCATCTGGCATGCCTCTTCCCTCATGCTTCACCCATGGTGTGGCTCTACTCATCCAGTAAATGGTTGGGACCTAAGGAGACATAGATTGTGAGGGCAGCGGAAATTAGACTTCTGTTATGCCTACCTACGTCGCGTCGTCTACAATCCCCCAACAACAACTCTTTTATGTACAATGATTTTTACGGTTGCAATACACTATAATTGTGTGTATACTTGGTGAACCTTTGATGTTTAATTACATAATTTATTTAAATTCCAATAACAAGTTTCTACTACTTACTCTTATTGACTAACTATTTATATATAGATAGATATATGATCATTAATCTGTTTATTATATAATTACATAGATCATTACTACAACCTTTTCTATGTAGTTTGATATAATTTATGGATTTACCATTAACTATTCATGATTTTTCTCTTCAATTTCAGCTGATGAAACTAATTATTCAAGTTTCTACATGTTGCAACCTCACAATTACTATCTAGATCCAATACTCCTAAACATTTCCAAAAAAATATTATTAGAGAGGAGGGTTAAGTTGGTATATAATTTATTTTCATTGAGGCTATAACAAAAATAAAGCAAACAAATAGAAGATACAAAAGCATTCTCAAATAATTCCTCTTGAGAATGGAAAATCCAAATTACAAGGATGCCCTCTCCCAAGAATGTTCTCTAATTACACCCTAGACTAGATGATTTCTACAGAGTAGAGGTTAAGAATGACGTGTTAATGATATGGTCTCTTACAATATGTATCATGGTTATGGTCTCTAAGATGTGTGCTGGAATGGACTGTCATAATTCAAAATATACATTTATTATTGTTATCATCACATATGAAATTAATTTAGCCACCATTTTTACCGATAGGCATATATATATGAAATTTAGATGGAAAAAAATTTCCAATTCTAATAAGTTCATCATTATTATTTATAACATTCATTTATATATAAGAAAAAATTATTTAGGAAAATGATCCATTACTTTTAATAAATTTTAAAAACTAGATTCGTGCCACGTGGTTCCCCACTCACCAATTTCCTAGGGATTTGAGATTATTCCAATTCTAATAAGTTCCTCCATGTTGAGATTATTCCAATTCTAATAAGTTCATCATTATTATTTATAACATTAATTTATATACAAGCAAATTTTGTTTAGCAAAATGGTCTATTACTTTTGATAAATAAATAAATAAAAAGATTTGTGCCATGTGGCTCCCCACCCACCAATTTCCTAGGGATTTGAGATTATTCCAATTCTAATAAGTTCCTCATTATTATTTATCACATTCATTTATATATAATAAAATATATAACAAGGTATTTTCCTACGTCTTCACTATGGTGCAAATAAATTCTATTCATTTTGGCGTTAAGATGTCCCTCAGCGTGTTCTAAGATCATATTGTCTACCTCAATCTTCTGCTCACGCTAGAAGAATGTGGGTTACAAGTTGTGAATGTTACATCTTCTTCGATTAATAACAAAGTTTTCCATACCATATATAACAAGGTATTTTCCTATAATCATGGCAACAAATTACTTCCCTATCTGCTTTACTAGTATATGAACATACATATATTTGTATGCTGCCCAAGTGTCTAATAGTAGCAAATTTAATGTGGAATACCTCTATGATAAGTTTAGGCATTTGATAATGGATCACAAGGCTGACTTATAGGACCTTGACTCTCGAGAGGAATATGTGTCACCACACAAATGAGGAGTACAAGGTTTGACCAACTTATGCCATGAATCTCCACGAGATCAGTTATGTGTCCACTATAAATTTAGTAACTGAGTGTGGTTTAGATGTTAATGATTTGAAGGAGTAGTCTATGGAAGTTTGCTTTACTTTTTATATACAAATGTATAAAACTAGCTCAACTATGAATTTGGTTTGTCATAGGTTTTCAGTGTAGGATTAATGTAGAATTAGGTAAAGTAGCATGAATGAATTTGTGCTTTAAAATTATAGCAATCATTCAATAACAAATTTTCAAATTGCACCCTGATCTTATTAGTTTTTTCTTTAAATATCAGTATTAATCTATTTTAATCACAAATCTAAGAAGTGTTTAGAGTGATATAATTTCTTCTTGTGTAAATTCTTTTAAAATGAAAAAATTGAAAAAAAAATGTTTGTATCTCAAAGATAAAATTCACAAAAAAATATAGCCCAAATTTAAAATAATAACATTACTTGAAATGCTTAAAAATGTTTTAACCATGAAAATTTATTTCTTTTCATTGTACATATTAGTTGACATTGAAATATTTTACTTAATATGGCATTGAAATATTTTACTTGTACATTGTTTATATTAATAAGTTCCATGATAAGTTCCTCCATGATTAATAAATTTAGAAATTTAGAAATTATGGTTGATGTTTTTTGAAATATAATATTATATATATATATATATAGATAATATATATATATATATATTTGAAATGCATATATTGTAAATTGATTATAAGTAAAATAAAGATAAAAATATAAATTTATTTTTTTAATTATCAATTTTTGAAATATATCATACATTAAAAATTGTAAATTTATAGATTTAAAATTCCATCAATAATGTTTCACATGATTATATATTTTTTAAATTTAATATATTCAAATGAGATTATAGTAAATGAATTTATGAATTTACAAATGCTTATTATTTCATTTTATTTTATATGAATTTATTTTTGAAAAATTCATTATCTATTATTCATTTGTTTTTAAGATTTTGCACTATATTTTGAATTTTTTTCATTAAAAAAGCCTATAAAATAATAATTTATAGGGTTTATTAATCTAAGGCTTCATATTCCTAGGGTATAATATTATTCATAGAGTTTATAATATTAATCTTTAGATTTAATATAAATCCATTGGGTTTATATTCATGGTCAACCATGATCCAACGTCACATTGCGAAAAAAAAAATTCTCAATATGAAAATCAACCAATGTCGCATTGTAACAAACATTGTCTCAATATGAAAATCACCCATGGTTACAAACATGTTCCAATGTCGCATTGTGACAAAGGTTGTCTCAACCATGGTCGAGCATGGTCAATCATGGTCACATTGTGACAAAGTCTATCTCTTGGTCTAATGTCACATTGTCACAACCATGTTCATCCATGGTCAAGCATGGTCCAACATCACATTGTGACACGGATTGTATCAATATGGAGATCAACAATGGTCAACAATGGTCAGCCATTGTCCAGCGTCACATTGCGGCAAGCATTGTATCAGTATGAAATCAATCATGGTCAACCATATTCCAATGTCGCATTGTGACAATATTTATCTTATGGTTTATATTCCTTGGGTTTATAATATTTATCCATTAGGTTTATTATTCCCTTGGATTTATAATATTTATCTTAGGTTTTATATACCTTGGGTTTATAATATTAATCCCTTGGGTTTATATTATCAATCCGTTGGGTTTTTAGTATTAATCCCTTGGGTTTATAATATTAATCTCTTGGGTATAATATTATTCCCTTGGGTTTATATTATCAATATGTTGGGCTTTTAATCCCTTGGGTTTTTAGTATTAATCCCTTAGGTTTATAATATCAATCCCTTTAGGGTTTATATACCTTGAATTTATATTATTAATATCTTTGGTTTAATATTATTCTCTTGAGTTTATAATACTTGGATTCAATCATAGTCAACCATGGTCACATTGTGACAAAGGCTATCTTTTGGTCCAATGTCACAACGATGGTCATCCATGGTCAACCATGGTCCAATGTCGCATTGTGACAAAGATTATCTCAATATGGAGATCAAGCATGGTCAACAATGGCTAGCCATTGTCCAACGTCGCATATTGACAAACATTGCCTCAATATGAAAATGAATCATGGTCAACCATATTCCAACGTCACATTATGACAAATATTTATCTTAGGGTTTATAATATTTATCTTAGGGTTTATATTCCTTAGGTTTATAATATTTATCCCTTGGGTTTAATATTATTCCTTTGGGTTTATAATCCCTTGGGTTTATAATATTTATCTTAGGGTTTGTATATCATGGGTTTATAATATTATTCCCCTGGGTTTATTATTCCCTTAGGTTTATAATATCAGTTCCTTTAGGGTTTATATACATTGCATTTATAATATTAATGTCTTGGGTTTAATATTATTCCCTTGGGGTTTTTTTGGTTCATATTCTAATCCAGGTGGATATTGGTGGCCACCCGCCTATTCCACTTGGACCCCCACCACTTTCTCTTTTAGTTTTTCAGTTTCCTTAACTATAACTCAATTTACTATTTTGGCAGTTTTTCGGGTCATGAAATTTCAAAGCCATTTTGAGGCCCTAAACAACGTGGTTTGGGAAAATCGAGTAAACATGAGTGTTTCACTCACGTTTGCATTCGAAATTTGAGCCCTTGTTTGGATATTTCTAACAAGGTATTGTGGGCATCAAACAAAGATTTTATGCAAAAGTTACAACCTCGAGAAGTTGATGTGTCAATTTATCCAAATGGGGCCCATAATTTTGGCGCTTCATCTCCTAGGGTTAGGTTTTTGGATGTTTAAGGTTTTTCATTGTTTCTTAATAATAAATAGGCCTTTGAACCTGATTGTAACATAGTTCAGACGCATGTATCCGCCACATCTCTTCTCAGAGATAAGTTACCATTACCTGGGCTAGTTTATTTCCATTCTGAATGTAAACATATTTTAGTTCTTTGACATTAATGAAATTAAGTTTTTTTCCTGTTGCCTCTTTCTGCTTATGTTTATTTCTATATTCTATTGCATTCCTGCATAAGTTTGGATCAGTGGTATTAGAGCGTCATGCTCTCTCTCTCTCTTTTTATTTGCATCTCCCAAACGAGTTCAGGGTATAAGGAGTTAGGGCTTGAACTAGTTGAACGTTTGCAAGACCAGCCTCACAAACCTTGACGACCTCCCATGGTAGAAGAAAATAAAGATGAGGGAGCAGAAGAACCCTTCAAAATATTGCTCGAAGAATCCCTCGATCAATAGAGGAACACGATGATTGACAACTTTGCCCAAATCCTTTTGCAGATGCCAACATGTGACACATCTTCATCTGACAGCCACTCTGGCGGCACCACTCCCTTCAAGGTACAAGTCAACTTTTATATTCCCATATTTGAAGGCCAAATAGATGCAAACATCATAGACAAATGGTTAAATATATTCAAAGCATATTTTTGAGTTCATGATTTTTCTAGTAGGGAAAATATTACTTTTTCACTCCTCAAAGTCGCCCCCCACATCAATGACTGGTGTGAAAGTTCTTGTGAGAAGAAGCACAAGAGGGAACACTCATTGTTTTTAGCCACACCCACTTGGAACTCTTTTCGAGACACCATTAAGGAGCAGTATTACCCTTTTGGGATCTATGAAGATAAGTACATAAAGTGGACACACTACGACAGGGAAGGGACCAAGATGTGTCGGAGTTCAAAAATAATTTTGATACCCTTCGTATGAAGTTGGGTTCAAGGATTCTGAGCGGAATCTCATACTCAAGTACCACAGTTGTCTGCAAAAGTACGTCCAAGATGACATGGAGTTCCTTGACATCTCCTCGCTTGGCACCACCTACCGATATGCTATCAAGATCAAGCAGAAGTTAAAACAGAAGAAGTGAGAATTTGGATCTGTGAATCTAAAACAAGGGAAAGGTGCCTCCAAACCGCAGAACAAAGGACCAAGCCAAGGTGGGGTGACCCAGTATAACATATCGAAGACGAAAGAAATGAAAAACACCATGAAGACGAAGAAGAACAGAGGGAAGTGGTGTGAGTTCCTAAGAGCCCCACTCAAAAGGCAAGTGCGTGTCGAGTCAAGCAGTCACTGGTGGTTGAGCTAAAGTATTCAAAATCAGATGCATGATCTGAATCTGTGTCAGAACCTGACAAGGGGAATGACAAAGGGAAGCAGATTATTGATGCAGAGCCCAGTGCTACTATTGCCACCACCAAGATCTAGAAGATTGAACTAGAAGATCCCAAGGAGGAGGAGTGTCTCTTCCACTCATAGATGTGAGTGAAGGGTTCACCACTGCAATTCATTGTCAACAACAGGAGCCAAAAGAACCTCATTTCAGCAAAGGTCATAAAGAGGTTGGGCCTACCGACCACATCATACCTGCATTTGTACACCATCTAGTAGCTTCACCGACAATGAGATCTTCACATCAGCCAATAGTGTCACATTCCATATAACATCAAGCCCTTCATGAATGAGGTATCATGTGATGTTTCTCCTCTTTAAGTGTGTGATGTATTATTAGGCCAACGATACTTGTGGAAGTGTCATGTTGTATATGAGTCGACGCCTCACATTGTTATTATATCTTTGGGTAATAAGTTATACGGGATACCAGAGGTAGCCTTGCCTACTACCATCTCTCTGATATCTACTAAGAAATGCAGTAAGATCATCTCCCAAACTGGGAAAATTATTTTATTTCTAATTTGCTTTCAAAGTAAGGGGAAGATCATATCCACATCCATGGCCCCCAGGAAGGATTCCTCCTCACAGCAGAAGCAGGTGGATATGGCCATGGAATAATATAGGGACATCTTCTCCTCAACCACAGGGGTACCCTTGCACTATCAGATCAAGCATTCGAACGATATGACTCTTGAAGAACCTCTATCTAACAAGCCAATATATCGCCACTCCATTCTAGAAAATGAAGAGATCAAGCGGCAAATCCTTGAGCTGCTACAAAAAGGGCACGCCCGACCAATTTTCTCACCTTGTGGGAGCCTGATTATACTTGTATAGAAGAAATATGGGACCTAGAGGCTCTTCATTGATTATCAGGCACTAAACAAAATCACTGTCAAGAACAGGTATCCAATCCCACAGATTGATGACCTTTTGGACAAACTCAAGGGGCTAAGTATTTCAACAAGATCGATCTGAAGTCTGGCTATCACCAAGTTCTAATAGAGCCCATAGGTGTATGGAAGACAACCTTAAAATACAAGGAAGGCCTTTTTGAATGGTTGGTTATCCGCTTCGGGTTGACAAATGTCCCTGCTACTTTTATGAGGCTAATGGATGACATCTTGCAGCCCTTCACCAATTCATTCATTTTTTTTTATCTCGACAACATCCTCATCTTCAACAAGAGTTGGGAAGAACACTTGCAACACATTTGACAGGTCCTTCAAACCCTTTGGTAGCACAAAGTGTGTGCCAACTTGGAAAAATGCACCTTTGGCATGAGTAAGGTCCAATATCTGGGTTACATCATAAATGAGTGTGGCATGCATGTGGATCTGGCTAAGATCCAAGTTATTCGGGATCGGCTAGTCCTGACCACTCTAATAGAGCTTCACATCTTTTTGGGTCTTGCAATTTTTTATTGGAGGTTTGTGTTGGGATTCTCCCATGTCACTTGGCCTTTAAGTCAGATTACCAAGGGAAGAGTGAAAACAAAGTTTTCCTGGTCTGAGTCCCAATAGAAGGTGTTCATTGAGTTTAAGCACCACCTCTGCTCCGCATCGATACTCACATTACTAGACCTGCAACAACCATTTAAAATTGAGACAGATGCCTCTAACTATGCTATTGGTGTAGTCCTCACCCAACACGAGCATCCAATGGCCTATTACAGTGAGACACTTTCCGATACAATTTATAAGTACCCCACCTATGATAAAGAGATGTATTCCATTGTGTAGTCTTGCCGATAATGGAAGCATTACATTCTGGGGAAGGAGATGGTCATCTACACCGATCACTAACGTCTTTAGTTTATACAGACACAAGGGAAGTTGTAGAATGATCGCCATCAGAAGTGTTCTACATATCTGCAACAATTACACTTGAACATTAAATATAAAAAGGGAAGCACCAATCATGTTGCAGACTACCTCAACCGGCCCCCAATTGCAGCACTCACAACTGTTCTCAACCCTTGTGACCACGAGACCTCTGGATGGCCTCAATTATACAAAAATGATCTAGAGTTCGCCTCCACAAACCAGGTGCTAGTAGATGGGAAGCAAGTTCCTGATTTCCACCTCCATGACATATTATTATGCTACCTCGACCACCTTTGTGTCCCTTCAAGCAAGCATGCCAAGCCGATTTGGGAGGTGCACTACAGTGGGTCACAGGACAATTTGGGGTGGAGAAAATTATGGTTGTACTACAAAAGTACTTTTATTGGCCAAAACTTTGACTGGATGTTGAGAAATATATCAGATCCTACACTACCTGTGCCATCGCCAAGACAACCATCAAGAAGTAAGGAATATACACTCCACTGCCTACTCCCAACCAACCTTGGGAATCCATCTCCATGGACGATATGTCTAGCCTCCCTTCTACCAAGCATGGTAATGATTGTGTATTTGTGGTCATGGAAAGATTTTTTAAGATGACTATATTGATGGCCTACAAGAAGAGTATCACAGCAGAGGACACTACCAAACTCTTCTTTGAATGAGCGTGGGTACAATTTGGGATCCTGTAGACCATTATATTAGATTGGGATAACATGCTCCTGAGCACATTTTTATCGAGCCTCTGGACACTATTGGACACCAAGCTCACCAAGTCGACTGCTTTCCATCCCCAGACTGATGGTCAGATGGAGGTTGTCAATAGGATGATAGTGCACATACTATGCATGTATAACTCCAAGCATCCATGAACCTAGGATGAGAGTCTTCCCTATGTGAAACACAGTTATAATAGAGCTCTCCATAGCTCGACTCGTCACAGTCCCTCTCAAGTGGGTCTAGGATTTCAACCATTGTGTCTGATTGATGTTGTCCTGCCTCATGCAAATAAAAAGACATAATCCACACATGTATTGTCTGAGGTTGATAAAACAACTAGATTTATTGAACGCATCCAACACATCTGCCAATAGGTTCATGACATCTTAGAGAAGTCAAATGCCAAGTACAAGTAGTGACATGATCAACATCGGGTGCCACACAAGTTTCAAGCGAGTGACAAAGTTTAGTTGCATTTACAAAAAGAACGCCTTACCAGAGCCCATCAGAAGCTCAGACCACTCCGATATGGGCCTTGTACCATTACCAAGGCTACGAGAGACAATGCTTTTGAGCTTAGTATTCCCCCATTCCTTGACCTACACCCAATGTTCAATGCGGACTGCCTTTGACCATACTTCCCACCATTACTCGACACATCAGACATTGCAGAACAATTCACACCAACATAATTAAATCCAGATAGCATGAAAGAAGCCACAACTAATTGGATCATGGAAAAATGAATCACAAAAGAAGATCCAACTATATCGGGTTGTCAAAGGTGGCCAACTCTTGCACCAAGGCAAGTGGCTCACCAGGGACCAAGTTTAGCAGAAGTTTCCCCATCTTATGGAGGCACTCAACGTAATGGGTGCCATTGCTTCCTAAGGGGGGAGGACTAATCTAGGTGGATATTGGTGGCCACCCACCTATTCCACTTAGACCCCCACCACTATCTCTTTCACGTTTTCAGTTTCCTTAATTGTAGCACATTTTACTATTTTTGGCAGTTTTTCAGGTTGTGAACTTCCGTAGCCATTTTGAGGCCCTAAACGACGATTTTTTTTGTGAAAATCGGGCAAACATGAGACTATCACTCATGTTTGCATTCAAAAGTTGTAGTTCTCGGATAGATATTTCTAACGAGGTATTGTGCGCATCAAACAAAGATCGTATGCCAAAGTTACAACCCCATGAAGTTGATGTATCAATTTACCCAAACAGGGCCCATAGTTTTGGTGATTCATCTCCTAGGGTTAGGTGTTTGGATGTTTAGGGTTTTCCATTGTTCCTCAATAATAAATAGGCCTTCGAGCCTCATCGTAACACAGTTCAGAGGCATGTAGTCTCCACATCTCTTCTCAGAGATAAGCTACCATCGCTTGAGCTAGTTTATTTCCATTCTGTATGTAAGTATATTTCAGTTATTTGATATTAATAAAATGAAGTTTTCTTCCTATTGCATCTTTGTGTTTATGTTTATATCTATATTATGTTGCGTTCTTGTTTTAAGTACAGATCATATTCCTAGAGTATGCTATTATTCATAGGGTTTATAATATTAATCCTAGGGTTTAATATAAATCCCTTGGGTTTACAATCATGGTCATCCGTGGTCAACAATGGTCCAATGTCATAATGTGCCAAAGATCATCTCAATATGAAAAGCAACCATAATCAACCATGGTCCAACTTTAGATTGTGACAAGAATCGTCTCAGTATGAAAATCACTTATGATAAATCATGGTAACCATGTTTATTTTAGGGTTTATTTGTCTCAATATGAAAATCAATCATAGTCAACCATATTCCAACATCACATTGTGACAAAAATTTATGTTAGGGTTTATAATATTTATCCTAGGGTTTATATTCCTTGGATTTATAATATTTATCCCTTGGGTTTATTATTCCCTTGCATTTATAATATTTATCTTAGGGTTTATATACCTTGTGTTTATAATATTAATCCCTTGTGTTTATATTATCAATCTGTTGGGTTTTTAATCCCTTGGCTTTTTAGTATTATTCCCTTAGGTTTATTATTCCCTTGGGTTTATAATACCTTTGGATTCAATCATGGTCACATGATGACAAAGACTATCTCTTGGTCCAACACCACATTGTCACAATGATGGTCATCCATGGTCCAATATCACATTGTGACAAAAATTGTCTCAATATGAAGATCAACAATGATCAACCACTATCTGTTACACTGAATTTTGTCACCTTGACTATCTGCAGTTATATGGCCCCATCAAAAGCCATATTGTCCTCTTTGTCAAGCCCCATACCTCTGCTCTTCATGTCAAAACTTCAAAAAGAGAGAAAGTCACTTAAAAACATGTTTATCTCTGGGTACGCAGGTTCTCTCTACCTTGCCTGCGTGTACGCATCCCAAACACACTGTACCTGCGTACTTGTACGCTCTGTAAGAAAAAAGGATGGGTGCGTACCCCTGGAAAGGTCAAAAGGCGCGAGTTTCATCTTTAAAAAGCTACTTGTGGTCACTTCTAGAACCTTCTAGAAGAGTGTTTGACGTGTATTGAGCGCCTCCAGATGGTTCATGCATCCCTATGATAGAGGAACTTATCCCATCAAGAGAGGAGCTACCCCATCCAAAAGAGGGAGTATCCCATTGATGTTGGAACTGAATAACCTCCTCTAGAATACTATAAATACAGGCATTGGGCCAAAGGAGGGGAGGTTGAAAGCTGAACATTCTAAAGGGTAAATGCTGCTGGAATTAGGACTTCCATTGTTGACTTGTGAGGAGAGATCACTATCCTTCCTTGTTGCCATATTGGGAGTGGGTGAGCTTGTCAAAGTAGAGGAAATCTCTTGCTGGACCCTGGGAGGAGCTTGCACAACACCAAGGCTCAGGTTGTAATGGTTCCTTTTTTTATTATTTAATACAAATAAGTCCATTCTTCTCAATGATTTGTTGTTAATGAATTATTTCATGTACTCCTTGGTCTATGTGATGAATATGCTTTGTTTTATGATGAATATTCAAATGTTATGTAATCGTTTGCTTTGTTAGTGTATGCAGGTCTGAAAGTGAAGGAGGAGCTCATCTGGATCAGCAAGGCTGGACTGCTACAACAAGCGTTGGACCTAAGGTAAGATCGAAAACATTTTAATTCTCATAGAATAACGTGTGTTTAGAGAAGGATTGCTCTTGTTTGGTTTGTTTGTCACTAGAGAGTCTTAGACTCCTAGGGAGGTTAGATTTGTCCGCAAATATAACTCTTTCCGCATGACAGCCACCACTGAAGCTGGACCGGAGATGTAGCCCTGGAGAATATGGTGAACTCTTTATTAAAAATTGTTTGTGTTTAGTGTTTCTTATTGTATTTCTCTGTTGTCTTTCCATTTAAAATGTCTGTGTATTGGCAATCTGATCGATCCCTTGTTTCAATAACACAGGACACACACCAGCACATGAGTCTGTAATACCTTTTGTTTAAGAAATCTTCAACTGATGGCACTCATAGGGTGATTATCAGATCACTCAAACCAAACCAAAAACACACTATTCTCCCTCAAACATACACTAGAAAGCTACAAGCTATAAATGTCTTGCCGATCATTCAAATTCTAAAAGCTCCAACTAGTTTTTGCTTGGGAAAAAGGGAGGTTTAATAGCTTGAATGGATGGGAGATTGTTCCTCTCATCATGGGAGAATATCTTATCTCTTGATTGTGTTCCATCCTAATAGGGGAAAGGATCCCAAACTGACTTCCTCGACTCCATCCAACCCAACCATTTACCAAACTATTGTTAAGAAGCTTCTAGACCTGGAAGCTTTGAATCCATATTTAAAAAAATTTCCAAAATAGGATCGACGTGAATGAGAAAGGACTCAGTCGATCCGTACAGCGCGAATACTAGTTTTAAGCTCTGCAAATCGACGTGAGGAGGAAACGGTTCAGTAGCTCTGGTCTTGTAAATTGGGAAAAATGGAAGATTCTTGGAAAATGATGCAAAAGGGAATTGTTCTGCTCTTGAAGAGGGACATAATGGAAGTTCCTTCATGATGGGAAAGCCTGTAAGGTTCATTGTAGAGGTCCTCCAGGATCATGGAACGGGCAGTACAGGGACAGTGAAAAACTTTTGTGTAACATATGCCCCCTAAAGCGTGAAGGCCGAACTAGAGTGAGGGGTGAAATGCTTTACAAATAAGTGTGAGGAACCAGAGTCCCTCATCGAAAAACCTGCAAGCAAATACAGATACATATTCATTACTAAAAACTTTGTCAAATGATACATGAATCGTGGTATGGACGCAACCATACAAATAATGATTATGTAAATGGATCCAGGCATGGATGCAACCATACAATAAAGAGGATCATATCGAAACCAAGGTATGGTTGCATCCATCCAATACTGAGAAGGATCACATATGACAACTCATGGTATGGTCGCAGCCAACCATATGAAAGAGACATGTATATCAGCATAGTCATGTCACATCGCCTTGCAACCTAGACTTTTGTAATCTGAGCCTAGGGTCTTGCGCTTCAACAGGACCCAATCAAAGTACAAATTCTAACACATGAATAGATGTGTTGATGTCGAACATGCTAGAAAATCGCTTGATTACCAGTCAATGTTGTGAACTGTTAACAAGTGCGATAGAAACCACCAATAATGACAACGGTTCTCAAGGTACTATCAACACAATCCATGGAATGTGAATAAAGGAATTGAAATTGAACACCCGCGAAATCACCCAATCGAAAGTCAATGAGGTGAACTTGTCGTCAAGTGCGAAGAACTTGCCATTAGGGCATGCAAGCTCTAAGGTACTGGAAGGGATTCTCTCGGCCAGCTTCCTGGATAATGAGCTGAAGTCGACAAGAAGTGACTGTGTTGAAGGAGGTCCATGATGTATCCCACATCATCGACATGAGACAAAGGGATGAAAATGATTTGAGATGATGCAGAGAATCAGGAGTAAGTATAACTGTAGAGGGACTGACTCTTCAACATATCGGCGAAACAATTCCGGAGTTTGGCAACTTTTGGATCCATGGGATTGGTGGCCATGATGATGTGGCAGAGATCAAATGGAAGGCAAAGTGAACAGTCCAACCCAGGAAAGTCAACGATGAAGTCAAGATATCCCAACCTGACATGAAGTAGAAAGTGTCATGTTCAAGAGTGAGTTGCCGACACAACTGATAGAATTTCCACTTTTTCCCCACCATTTCTAGCAGGTACCCCAGCTATTTTTTATCACAAGCTTAAAGGGGATAGCATTTTCTTGCACTGTAATTTTATCCTTCGGACGAATCCCATCTAGTAAGTTTAATGAGCCCTAGGAAGGGGAAGCTCACGTCCGTCATGGTGACGGTCCGATGTTGTTAAATGTTTTAACGAGTCCAACAAAGGTGTAACTTGGTATATTTTTCATGTTTAGAGAGTTTGAAAAAGACACGAAAAAGAAAATTCCATATGGTCCCTTTTCCTGCGTTTGTTTCTCTCGAGCTCGAAAAGTTAGAAAACGATACTTGAGAGAACTGCTTAACCATTAGTCAAGGAGTACCTTTTTCGTAAATAGTTTATCCTACCCCGAAAAAGGGGTAAACGTATACTACGTAAACGACGTTTTGCAGCCTTTAATGAGTTCAAAACAACAAGAGCTTGGCAATCTTTTCGTGTTTAAAAGGTCGTAAAAGAGCTTGAAATTAGACCCCCCCCCCCCAATTTTATTCTCTTTTACGAGTCAAAAAGGGAAAAGTACTTGGCGATATTTTTCGTTTGAGTTTTACGAGTCGAGAAAAGAGCTGAAGCGCGACTCCAGTACCATCATCGACAATCTGTCACCTGTTACTACACAAGAAAGGTAAATGCATTATCTAGTTATGAGGAAAATTAGGTCAAAAAATACTCAAAAACCCTAATATTTCATGAAAAAAATGAATAAAATGGGGCAAAAGTAATTATTTTTTACCATTTACCATTTTACCTTTGCGTGAAGAGCTTTTTATCCACTTATGCCCTAGTTTTTCCTAAGCAGATTGCGGGAGATCCGGGAGGTCATTCACTGATTCGTTACTTGCAGGTAAGAGACAAGACCTTAAGCTCCATTTTCATACTAACTTTAACCTGTTTTTATCCATTTTTGGGATTTCATGGCGAAGTTTTGGAAAAACTTTTTCGCCCTCGGTCGGCACGATTTCCAAGACTACTAAGACTGCGAACCGCACCGTCAGTGCCACTGTTTTTAAAACAGGCACGCAGTGAGCAAAGAATTTTCATGTTTTTTGCTCAATTCGACTGTTTGAATCGACCATTTTCTGGCCAAAGATGATCATTGACTTGATTATATGATTTTTTGCAGGGAGATAATCATGAAAAATGTTGGATTGGAAAGAAGACAAGCATGAGAATATTGACACTCAAGAAATAGCTGACCCAAATTGCTTGGAGGCTTTGAGGAACTGTGGGCTCCTCAAATTATTTCTTACACTAGGTATACAGGCTTAACCCAAGTTGCTAATGGTACTTGATTAGTCTCTGGGACATGAATCAGGAAATTTTCATCATTGGTCACCAAGAGTTGGAGTTGGAAACTTTAGACATTTATTTCATCACAGGACTATCCTGGAGAGGGGAACCGGTCAATCTATATGGATCAAGGCCAATTGGGGAAAGTGTTACCATGTTACTTGCCAAACATTCCCCAGAAGCTCTCAAATCCAAAAGTGGCAAGATCGATATTATGATTGTTTTGGATCTTGTGTTGAGAGTGTTAATGTTGACCATCAACAGAGTGGTTGGGTACCAAGCACCGCATGAGACCAACAAGTCGAAGTTTCAGTATGTTATCGACTGCACGGCACCCACTATCTTTAACTGGGTGGAAGCTATGAAAGTCAACATGAAGCACCAGCTATCAAAAGCTAAGGTGGGAAACCTGAAGTAGTTTTGCTTTAGGTCGGTGGTAGTGACCTTCTTCCTGGAGCGAGTTCTATTGTTCCAATACTAGTTGACTAAGGTGGATTCGTTGATGCCATGAGACCCATCAATGGTCTGTTGGAGTGAGTTGGTGCCTAGGGTTACCAGGGGCCAAAAAATGTCCTATAAGCCCACCTTTTTCTCGTGCTACAACGACAGTTAATCATAGTGGAGGATTGGCCTTAAAACCATACCGACTTCCGCAAAGATCTGGATATATCGCTCCCATAAGAGAAGGATTTTGATGATGGAAATAAAAAAACAAACAATTTTTAATTTTTTGATGTTTTTTATTATTTTTTAGATATATGTGTTCATGACATTTCAATTTTGTAAATGCAGATGTGGGACCAGAGTGTCCTGCCAGGGTGTCCCCGATTGCTAGGCGTGTTTCTCGTCAGTTCAATGTCACTCCTTATCAAGAAGGAAGCGATAATGAGGAAGAGATCACGCGGAACTTTGAGGGATTGACCCACGGTATCCCAGAGTATGCTCGGGTGGGTAATATCCTGCACCAGTACCAGAGGCACACGGTGGGGGTATCAGACCAAATCTGCTGACTCTAACTCGCATAGTCCGAGTAGTTACATGTTACCATGAGCACCATATTGATTAGTTCATAGGTATAGCATTCCACATTTTTTAAGCCTGCAAGCCACGGATATATGAGGCATGTTTCACAAATGTCTATCCAGCACATAATTCGCTAATGCATCTGTCAACGTATTCATATGTCTAGGAATATGATGATATGTAATGTAACGAAAATTTCTCTCCAGTAGACGAATACATAGATACATTCTTAATATTTGACAGTTTCTAATGGAATATTTCCCGTTGAGTTGAAGAACAAAAAGTTGTGAATCAACTTTGACAACCAATTCTCGGATGCGAAGAGCGATAGCTTCTGACAACAATTCGATAACTGCACTATACTCAGCAATATTGTTATTTGTTCGACCTAGACAAATACCTTGAAGATTAATCAACTCACCATGGGGGTCATACATGGCCCATGTCGCGGATGATAAATTCCAAGTACTTCGGCAAGCACCATCAGAGAAACCAATGTGAGGAGTCACAGACATCTACAAAGTAGGTAAAACATAATAAGCATGAAAGTTGCTCAAAAACAACACACCAAACCACACTGCACAAAAATGAATGACACACTATTTTACAAAAGCAGCCATGCGAAATGACCTAAGCATAGTACTTTTTGAGATAAATACCATTACGGGACTTGTCTAAGGGATTTCCCTCATAGTCAATAAGCTCATAGGCCCCTTTCTATAACACACATTTAAAAATGTAGGGCCCATGCCACATGGGTTCGAACTTGCTTGCCCCTAGCTTATCATTAGCCTGATCATATAGAAGAACCAAATCGCCCTCAAAGAAAGCTCAAGGAGAAACAAACTGATCAAAATGGGACTTGAACCGCTTTTTTTGTGCTTTGATGACCAAAGCAGCAAGACCATGAGTCTCATGCAGTCATTCTAAATACAAGAGGTGCTCTTCTTGAGGTGAGGTCTCGGGGAGAAGTTCGACAGCCAGCTTGAGGGATGGAATTTCGCACTCAATAGATAAAGTTTCTTTCAGACTGTAGACTAGCTGGAATGATGTGAATCCAGATGCATCATTAGTCAAGGTTTGGTAAGCCCACAGGGATGAAAAGAGCATGAGATTCCAATTCGACTTGTGCATCCCAATGGTGCATTGAAGTATCGTAACCAAGAATTTGTTCACAACTTCAACTTGGCCATTAGATTGAGGGTAATCTGGGGTGGAGCCATCATGGTGCAAACCCAACGTAGAGGTCAGCTCGCCATCATGTAATCTCAAAAAAGGGATCCATGGTCGGTAACAATGGCCTGAGGCACTTCAAATCTGGAAATAACGTGATTGAATAGAAATTGAGCTATCGTTTTACCGTCTACAGAGTATGTAGGCATCTCTTTGGCCCATTTGGTGGAATAGTCCACAGCAACGATAATATAACCATGCCCCTCAGTCGAACAAGGGCTACATGTCATATAGTCGATGCCCCATTTTGCAAAAGGACCAATGGTAATAATGGGGTGTAGGTGAGTGGGTGGGGCGCGCATCTTTCACTGGTAAATTTGGCACTCATGGCATTTGCGAACAGCAAGGATGAAATCCTTGAAGATGGAGGGCCAGAAATAACCAGCATGAAGTATTTTTTGAGTAATAGCATATCCATACATATGACTGCCACATGCGCCAGAATGGCAGTCATTCAAGACTCTCTCAGCCTCCTCGAGAGTGAGACAGCGGCGAAGAATTGAATCGACACCGACGCGGTATAAAGTATCTCCAATAATAAGGTAGGGTTGGGATTGATGTCGAATGCGTCAGCGATTATCCTTGGTCAACACAGACCAAAAAGTTGATGTCTGGAGATACACGATGATATCACCATACCAGGGGTCGAGAGTGCTAATCAAGAAAAGAGTCTCATCTGCGAGCTGCTCATCGGCACCATCAAGAAGAGACGTAGAAGGAAGGGAGAAAATTAACTCAGCAAAGGCCAGTGATTTCTTAGATTTGGTAGTAGTGAACACCAAATCTAACTCTTGAAGGATCACGATCCATTTAGAATACTTAACCCCTAGCAAATAATGGGTCAGGATGTAAAACATGGGGTTTCATTTAGAAATCACAGTAATAGTGCATAGGAGTATATAATGCCGAAAGCGTTGAATAGCCTATACGGCAGCCAAAACCAACTTCACGACGTGATCATAATGCATCTCAGTGTCGAGGAGATTACAACTAATGTAGTAAATAACAAGTTCATTACCTTCGTCATCGTCTTGTACCAACACCATAGCGATGGTACTAGAGGTTGCAGCTAGATAAAGGAAGTAATCACTATAATAATTCAGGGGATGCAGCAAAGGAGCATTTATTAAAATAGCCTTGATGTCATCGAATGACTTTTGGGTAGCCTCATCCCAAACGAATGGGATCCCTTGCTTGAGCAACCAGGTGAACCCTAAATCCAGCTCAGAATAGTTAGATACAAAATGATGAGAAAATTTTATTTTCCCTGCAGACTTTGCATTTGATGTAATGATGGAGGGGGTAAATTAACAATGGCCTCAAATTTAAGAGGATCCAGGCAAATGCCTGCTTGCGACACGATAAAGCTAAGGAGGCATCCAGATTCGATGCTGAAGACACATTTATACGGATTAAGCCGAATGTTGTAGTGCCTACATCAAATAAAATTTTGATGGAGATGGTCTAGGTGACCATGGCACTTATGAGAATGAGTGGGAAGGTCATCCAAGTAATGTTGAACGATTTTACGAATGTCATGGAATGCATAAGACATCGCTCTTTGAAATGTAGCCCCAGCATTCTTAAGGCCAAAAGGGAGCTTTTTATACATGAAGGTCCCCCACGGGCAGATAAAGGTTGTCTTATCTTGATCAGTTGGCATGATGTTGATTTGGTTGTAACCAGAAAAAACGTCCATAAAGGAAAATATTTCACTCCTGGCACACTCATCGATGATCTGGTCAATGAAGGGAGTAGGATAGTTATCCTTTGGACAGACATGATTAAGATCACGGTAATCAACGCAAATGCAAATAGTGTCTTGTTTTTCGTCACCAATACAATATTCGGCACCCAATCTGTAAGAGGGATCAGATAAATAAATCCATCTTTGAGAAGTTTTTCAACTTCACCCTTAATGGCAGTCGCTTTTCTAGGGTACACTAGATGAATTCGTTGGAAAATGGGCTTCGCATGAGGGTAATTCAGTATCTCGTGCACAACTATACTTGGGTCAATGCCAGACATTTCTTCATAAGACCATGCAAAAACATCTTGGAACTCTTGGAACAAACGAGTATAGAGCTTGATCTCATCTAGAGAACAAGTTACCCCGATATGGGCATTTTCAATGATACCGGGTTTGACAGAAATAACAATCGGCATCGTTTGGGTAATGTTACCCATGTTCCCTTTCGACAAAAATTTATGAGTCATGATCGGCATCTGAAGTGGTAGGGACAGGAACTAACAGGAGAATTCCTTGAGACAAGTAGACATGACAGTCGAGCTAGGCAAGAATGAGGAACAATGATGAGTGTCATTCCAAGGTACTTCCTCCAAAGACATTACTTCCATGATACTCTCGTCAGAAAGAAAAGTCTCGGCTAAGGGATCGGGAGACTCTGAAGTACCAAGCCACGGGGATTGAGAATACGCATCGAGAGATGTTCTCGAAATAGGATGATCAGAGGACACCGAAGGTCAAGCCGAAACAGTTTCCACGTAATTAATTTCGGCGGGACTTAACGGAATAACCTCGCCCCATGTATCAACAAGATCTAAAGAGGGAATGACCCAAGGATTAGACTTGACTGAAATCATGTCAACAAAGGCAACATGAGGAGGTAGGAGCGGAAAAATACCCATCAGAGCAAGATCTTTAAAGATTCCTACCCCCACACTCTCATAAGGAGAATCGGTGTGCTTGACATACGTAACATTATCATCCGAGGAGGAAGAAGCAAAGAAGGACAGTTGGTCGATTGTGACTATCTTCCCTTGATGGGGAAAACGAATCATGTAGAACAGGAAAGAGGCGACAGCATGCATGGCATGGGTCCAACTCCGTCCAAGTATAATATTATAGTTGATATTAGCGTCAACAATCTCTACTTCGACGTGTACTGTCTTGCCCTCCAAAGTAATGGCAAGATTGGGTAAGAAACTGAATGGTCGTGAATCACGTCCGTCGAAAGCCTCCAAAGTGTTAGGGGATTGGTTCAGAGTAGGAGAACCAATTTCCTTCCAACAAGCCACAGACATGATGCATGTAGAAGGACCTTCATCAATGAAGGTCCTATGAATGGTTTTCTCATTTATGATAACCTGAATGAGAAAGGAAATTTGACGAGGTAAACATGGGACGTGGTTTTCCAAGTCAAAAAAAATGATATTGGAGTCAGTTGGATCAATACCCCCAATTATAGCTAACAGCAATGACTTCCGCTGAGATGGACAAGTTTGAAGGACGTCGAAAGCAGACATAGTTGATGGAACCTGAGACAGATCTTCAACAATATTATAATGTTGAGTAGCTTGAGCGTTTGGATTATATGAGGAATTTCGTCGTATCACACCTCGAGAAGGAGGTTGAATGGTGGAATCAGGATTAGGTCTCTCTATATGGAGAGGACTAGAACTTAACGGAGCAGAAGAAGAAGCAGTAACTTATTTTTATTTCCCTGTTGTAGCAGTAGGAGTTTGATAATCTATTGACCTGGTAGCCACATTGATCGATGTACTCATCATGAACACTTGTAAACCTGAAGAAGCAGATGACTGAGGCTAGTCTACCATTTGGGTCTGCTGGGATGGAAAGGGCTCTTTCAAGACAGCGTGGTCCCTTTGAGGAAACCACTAACTTCTGATCATCTGGGACAATCCTTAGTATAGTGATCCTCCTCATAGATGAGGCATGGATACTTGGGCTTCTGTTGAGAAGTATCACTAGCAGACGACATGGGAGGACCCTATTTTGGGGCATCCGCTTTACCCTTGCCTTTGCCTTTCTTCTTACCTTTACAGGATTTTTCCGTTGTGGTAGATTGAACAACATGGACCTCTAAGGTTTTACCAAGGCTAGGTGGATTACAAGAAGACTAATTGGAAGCAGTGTTAGAGATTAACTTCTGTTTGGAAGACGATTTTGCAGGGGTGTGAGTCACTGAACCAATTACTGATCCGGATTTAAATAGGAACGCAATAGATTACAAAGATAACCATAAATACAGAGATGCAATAACCATAAATAAAGAGATGCAGCGGAAATAATACTTCATTTCATTAATGGAAAATATTGAAACATGCTTACAACCAGAATTGGAAATAAACCAGCTAGGGCGATGGTAGCTTATCTCTGAGAAGAGATGTGCGGCTACATGCCTCTCAACTGTTCTGAACTGTGTTACAATGAGGCTCGAAGGCCTATTTATTGTTGAGAAACAATGGAAAACCCTTCACATTCCAAAACCCAACCCTAGAAGATGAAACACCAAATTGTGGGCCCCGTTTGGGTAAATTGGTACATCAATTTCCCGGGGTCGTAACTTTGGCATACGATCTCTGTTTAACGCTTACGATAGCTCATTAGAAATATCTATCCGAGCACTACCACTTTGGGAGGGAACATGGGTCCATGGACCCATGTTGCCCCATATTTCCCTTAAAACGTCGTTTAGGGCATCAAAATGGCTCCAAAAGTCTAGGACCCGAAAAACTGCTAAAAATAGTAAATTGTGCTAAAATTTAGAAAACTGAAAAAGATGAAAGAGACAATTGTGGGGGTCCAAATAGGATAGGTGGGTGGCCACCAACATCCACCTGGATCAAGAAAGAACCTACTGAACCCAAAAGAGGGAAAGAAGAGGCATCCTCCTCTGGTCGAGATGGAGAATCATCAGATCGAAGGGGGGCGATCTGGAAAAGCTCATCAAGAGTTTATCACAAAAGGTTTCAAAGCTTGAAATTAAGAAGAATAACCTCTCCATACAAAATGCTCAAGTCAACAATCGGGGCTATAACCTGCAATATAAAAGGCCTCCACTGCAACTACTTCCAAAGGAAAGAAAGGAGCAACTTGATCAGATCCCTCATCCATTATACCTGGAAGATGGTCCTGATGAGCAATCGTCGGATACACAGGAGATGAAGGGAAATATATATTCTGGTTTTGTTGAAGAAGAACATGAGAATATGACTCACCAAGAGGCCAGTAATCATAGAAAAGTAGCACCAGATGTAGAAGATATGGATTATCATTGCAAATAGTTTGAAGAGTTCATGCAAACACAGCCCCAACATAGGGATAATCTAAGATCTTCAAAGAAGAGGAAGAGAGAACTAGAATAACAAGGGGAAGTTTCTCCTCAAGTGGTTCCTCTAGCACCAGACAAAGGGAAAGGTAAGCTCCATCCCGACCCATCAAAGACAAGAGTCTCTACAAATAACGAGATCAATGGTCCTAAGGGGCACACAGAAAAGAAGGCACCTGTTCTACTGACAACTGCCAGTGGGAAGGGAGAAAGAACAGAGCCAAGAGATATAGAAAAGGCCCAAGCCACATTCAATCTCCAAAAGGAGCTCAAAAAGGTAAAAATTCTTGTTCCTCTGGCTAAGCTTCTAAAACAACGTAATTACAAAACTCAGGTCTCTCAATTCATGCATACAACCACCTCAACATCATCCCATGATAGTTTGAACCTCCAAGAGGGGAGGCCCATGGTTGTTTTTGGGCCACATGTGGAAACGTTGGACCCTTATACTATGCCTTTCACTTTAGTGATCCATGAACTTTTGTTTCATACTTGCATGCTAGATTTCGGGGCCTCACACAACCTCATTCCATTATCAGTAATGGAATAACTATGTTTAGAGATCACCAGACCATACAAGGACCTATACTCCTTTGACTCCAAGAGAGTCAAATACTTAGGTAAGATAAATGACCTAGTGGTAAACTTGGCTCAGATCCCGGTGAAGAGCATGGTAATGGATATAGTGGTGGCTGATATACCTCCTCGCTTTGGAATGCTCTTATCTAGATCTTGGGGTTCCAAGGTGGGTCGATCTATCAAGATAGATCTGACTTATGCCAACATTGCCACTTTTGGAGGTGAGTAAAGGAGGCTACACATAGAATCTAGGTTTGTGAAAACCATGACCCTAGCTAAAGGCTCAGAAAACTCCCCTATGCATGGGAAGGATAACGAAATATCCTATCTGTTCGTAGAAGAGGATGAGGCCTTCCTATAGGAAACATTAGTACACCTAACAAGGCAATTAGATCAATTGTGAGCAAATGAAAATGAATTATGGAAATTATACTTTGATGGAGCAAACTCAAAAGATGGGAATGGAGCTGGAATATTGTTGGTATCTCCGGAAGGTAGAATGATACCCCTCTCTTTCAAGCTCAAATTTGAGGCGACCAACAATGTGGCGGAGTACGAAGCATTTCTCCTGGGGTTATAAACAACAAGAAATATGAACATTGAATGCCTATCGGTCTGTGGAGACTCTAAGCTAGTCGTAAGGCAGATCTGAGACCAATGCCAACCCAAACAACAGAGGCTGAGGACGTACCAAAATGAATTGCGGGAATTAATCAAAAATTTATTCCTAGCCTTTAACATCCAGTTTCTGCCCAAGGAAGAAAACAAGATGGATGACTCTCTTGCGGTAGATGCAAGAACTTTTAGGCCCCCACAGAATCCACTCCTCATATATGAGATAGAAGTTAGACACAATCCTTCAATACCTGATAATGTCAAACACTAGTAGGTATTCAAAGATGACGAGCAGGTAAAATGATTCATAGAAGTCGTTGGGGAGTTTTTCCACTACACCATCGATCAAGAAGAAGAAGAAGAAAAACAAGAAGCCACTTTATGGACAGACACAGTGGTTGGGCAAAAAATTTCGCAACTAAAATGGAACACCATCCCTCGTGGACTTGTTCCACTAGAAATACTTTTCAATAAAGAGGACATAGCTTCCAAACCAATGACCCTAGAGAAGGATGAGTAGGTAGAATATTGCAACATCAAATCAGAGGAGGAACCCCAAATGATCAACTTACCCAAAGGAATCCCCTTGCAATACAGATGGAGGTATTTAGATTTATACAAAACTTTCAAAGGCGTATTTTCTTGGACTTATGATGATTTGAAATCATTTAATACAAATATTATTCAGTATAAGATTCCTTTGAAGAGTGGGATAAAGCCATGCAAACAGAAACTCAAATAGGTAAATACACTCTTACTACCCTCCATTGAAAAGGAGGTACGGAATTTGCTGTAGGCTAAGATCGTACCTTTAAGATACTCTGAGTGGGTAGCTAAGTTGGTCCCTATCTGGAAAAAGAAAGAAGAGATAAGGCTATGCGTGGACTTTTGGAATTTAAACAAGGCATCTCTAAATGATAACTACTCTCTGCCCAAGATGGATAATATATTGCTAAAGTTAGTGGGTAAATCCAAAATTTCCATGATGGATGGATCCTTAGGATATAACCAAGTGGCAATCCACCCTGAGGACTAGAAAAATACTGCATTCATCACCCCGTGGGGAACACTCATGTACACCTGCATGCCATTCGGGTTGATAAATATAGCGACCACATTTCAGAGAGATATGGGCATAGATTTCGTGGGCGAGCAAGATAAATTTGTGGTAGTCTACTTAGATAACATCAAATTTTTTTCTAATACTGACAAAGAGCATATCCTCCATTTAAAGCTTACCATAGAGAAGTGCAAGAGGTATGGCCTCTTCCTGAATCCTAAGAACTCTCAGTTTGCCCTAAGTGAGGGAAAGCTGCTTGGACACATAGTAGCGCAGGAAGGAGTAAATAATGATCTTGAACGAGTCAAAGCCATAAACCTTATTCCCTTGCCCAGAAACAAGAAATAAGTCCAAGCCTTTTTGGGGAGGATAAATTTCTTAAGGCGATTCATACCCAACTATGTTGAGATAGTTAAAGGTATCACAGACATGATCAAGAAGGAGAATGAATTTAAGTGGAGCTTTGTCCCCCATGATTCTTTCACTAGCATCAAAGTAGCTTTGGATGAGGCTCCAGTGCTAGTTAGCCCCGACTATTCAGTGCCTTTCTACATCTTTTCTTTCGCCTATCCACATACCATTGTTGGTGTGCTATTACAGAAAAATAAAGAAGGTTATGAGCAACCCATTGCCTTTTTCAGCCATGTCCTAAGGGACGCTGAGCTGAAGTATAATATATTGGAGAAACATGCCTATGCATTGGTTAAGGCATTAAAGTTATTCCGCATGTATGTGCCACAATCAGGAATCACAACATTCATCCCAACAAGTACAATCAAGGACATCCTGGTGTAGGGAGACAGTGAAGGAAAGATGGGCAAATGGATAGCTAAAATACAAGAATATGAGCTAGAAATAAATCCTACCAATTTCATCAAAGGCCAGGGGTTGGAAAAGATTTTATCTGAATCAAACTTCCAAGCTCTAGGGATAAGCCTCATCATAGGGGAAGATAGACCAGAGGATCACCAAAGCATAATTAAAATAGCTGAGAAGAAGATCTATGACAAATATGAGCGATCGCCCACGTATAAGAACATTGTTCATTACCTCTTATTCCTAAGATTCCCATTGGGACTGGATAAATCTAAATATTGGAGTCTGATATTCCAAGCACAGAAATACATTATATCCAATAGATTGCTCTACTGGAAGGACCCGATGGGTTTATTACTGCTATGTTTGGTGGAGGGAGAAACCCATGAAGTCATTGAGGATTTCCATGGGGGATTCTATGGAGGAAACTATAGTTGGAAGGAATTCACATAAAATCCTCAAGGCAAGATTCTACTGGCCCACGCTATTTGGAGATGTTTATTGTCAAGTTAGGTCGTGCCAGAAATGCCAATTATTTGTTGAAAGACATAAGTTTGCTCCTCTCCCCCTGATTCATTCACACATAGAAGAGCCTTTTAGATAGTGGGGATTGGACTTCATTGGAGAAATAAACCCCCCATCTAGTGGCCAACATAAATGGATTTTAACAGCGATGGACTATTTCACCAAGTTGGTAGAGGTTATCCCAACTAGAAATGCTACTGACTCAGTGGTGATAAAATTCATGGAAGAAAAAATACTATCCCACTTTTAGGTGTTCTTTTAAAATCATCATTGATAATGCACAGGTATTCAAATCTACCAAGTTCACCAACTTTTGCCATAAATTTAATATCCTTATTGGACATTCCACTACATACTACCCTCAAGGGAATGACTTGGATGAGTCTTCCAATAAAACTATGGTGAGGGTTCTAAAGAATACTATCAGTGAAAATCAAAGGAACTAGGACTCCCAACTGAAGTTTTCTCTATGGGCTAAACGTGTAATGCCCAAACAATCCACTAGGAAATCACCTTTTGAGCAAGTATATGGAAAGGTTGATGTCTTCTCAATCTAATTACAAATGCTAGTAGCTAAGTTGCTACAAGAAGCTGAGGAAGAGCCAAGCGCCTTGACTAGAAGAATAAATCAGTTGGTGAAGTTGCACGAGAACAGAGAGTAAGTGGGGACCAAATTGTCAAATTACTAGCAAAGGATGAAAAATTTGTTTGATAAGAAGGCTAAGGACAGAGCTTTTTAGCAAGGATATTTAGTTCTTAGGTGGGATGTCTGACGAGAAGACAAAGGAAAACATGGGAAGTTTGATCTGTTATGGTTCGACCCCTTCAAGGTTGCAGAAGAAATGGGAAATAACATTTACACGCTGGAAAACTTGGATGGCGAACTGCTGGAGTGCTTGTAAATGGTCAGTTCCTAAAAATTTATTTTCAAAATTAGAGATATTTGTCTCTTGCTCATTGTAAATATCTGGTGCGTGTTGAAATTGTTATTTAAATTTTTCAGTTTATTATCAAAAAAGTCCTTTTTCACATAATTGTATTTGTTTAAGAATGACTCCATGCCCAATGGAAGGAAAATCTACTGGTATGTAGGTCCTCATCACCTTTCTAGCAAGGCATTGTCCCTAGTTGGAGCCAATGTTGTCCCTCACTGCATTTTGGGTTTTAGTTTGTCAAGGTTGCCCAAGAGCAGTGAATTTTGGAGCCACTTTCCCTAGCCACAGAATATATCAGAGCTTAATCATACCCCCTCCATTTCCTAGTGCTCAAAAAAATATTTCCAATGGTATATAGAAGTCCAAAAAAGGACTCCTAGATAAGAAGTTAGGGCTTGTTGAAGATTTCCTTCAGAAAGCTCAGAAAACCAAAAAGATGGCTAAGTATGAGGGCATCCCCAAATCGGTTGTCACAGCAGTCCTAAAGTCACAACAAACTCCTAAACTTGCGGGGGCTGATCTTACGATATAGTGTGAAATCATTGGGGGAGGGCCGAAAAAGTTTAACAAAGGAAATGCGAAACAAAACCAAGTCAAGGCCGCCCCTTTCTCTCTCCTACACAGTGGTGGTATCCCACATCATGACGATCCCACATTCCCGCATCCCTGTGACCCCATAGTTCCTGTAGTCCCACAGGCTCCCACAGTCACACAGGTCCCGCAGTCCCGCAAGGAACCACATCCCGCATCTCGGCAATCCCACAGTCCCATAGATTGGCAAGTTCCAAACTTAAAAGACCGTGTGGTTTCCGATCTTGTGATATGTGTGACATTGTCAAGGAAGGTCAAAATATAAATACAAATGACATGAATGAAAAACAGGAGGGTGGTCCCCCTTCTCTCTCCTGCACGTGGCAAAATACATTGAATCTTGCAACCTGCGTCTCGCAGTCCCGCAAGATAGGAATATCAGCGGGTTCTAAACTTAAAAGGCATTTGTAAGGGATGATTCTACAGTATAGTGTAAAAGTTCTAGGGGAGGGCCAAAAACCATTAAAGGAAGTGCTTGACAAAATAAAGGTTGGGTTGCCCTTTTCTCTCTCCTCAACATGGCAGTATCCTGCATTATCGACAATCGCAAGAACAGAGGGGCCTCCCCAATAACCTTGCAGGATTGCAATATCGCAATTTAGTGCAAAATCGCCAGGGAGGACCAAAATTTATTAACAAAGGAAATGCCTGCAAAAATAGTGTTGGGCAAGCCTTTTTCTCTCTCTTCCAGGGGGCATGTGGTGGCCTCTAATTGGTCCTCAGAGTAAACATGGCAGCTGACATCATTAGTGACGTTGCAGTATGGATGATGATGTGGCAGATGACACATGTCACCCAGTTTCAGCATTTTCAGGGGTGAAATGGGGCCATTTCGAGTTGCCATGTGTCAGCACTCATAGGGTGACACATGGCAGTGATGATGTCACTCTACAGATTGGCAATCACAGTTGTTAAGGGGAAAATTTAAAGGCAAGTTTCCTATGGTTGCAATATGCGAGAATCCCTCCCAGATGCGATATGTTATAGTGGTTCTACCTCAAGAGGACTTCACGCTCAAACTGTCGTCCCACGCTATGAAAAAGGTAAAGGGTCCCCCTCTCCTATAGTGTGATTGCAATGTCTTAGGTGATCCCGCAATATCGCATTATTAATGATCACAAGTGTCTGGGGAAGAGGCTTAAGGAAAATTCACTGTAAAGCACCGATATGCGGGATTTTACGATACAGAGGAAAAGGCTCCCAAGCACAAGTCTAAAGGCCTTAGTGCCTAAGGCCTAAGACCCTAGTTTTAGCACCCGGTCATATGAGTAAATCCATACGAGGGGCTATAAAAAAAGGGGGCTAAGGGAGAAATCAAAAGTGCCTGTTTCACCTATTTTAGAGGAAAAAATCCCATGCCTGAGAGACTGCACTATTACACTGTAATACATATCACCCACCACGTCAAGGCACTGATAGTGCAGGACAAAGGTGTAAAGGGCATGATGGGTCAGAAACTATGGTTTTAAGAGGAACAAATGGTGCATTCAAAGCACGGGATGGGTTGATCCAACAGAAGCCCACTGTTACATGGGTTCGAGAGCTAGCACCGAATGAATTAAAGGCAAAAAAGACAGAGGTGGGTGAAGCAGTGTAGGAAGCCATAGTTTAAGTAGAAAAAATCCTGCAACAGAGATGATCATGAGATGGGCAAGGAGATCTTTGTATATTTTACATCTTATTTCCATTTATTGTTGTACTGTAATGTGCCTCATTTCAATGAGGCTTTTAATTATGTAATGTTTTGGGCCACAAAGAAATCTCTGACTGAGACAACTAGTTGACTTGACAGGTGAGACAACTAGTCGACCTAACAAGTTAGACTAGGACATAAATATTTTGTTGTAATGAACGTTCTTTCTCCCCTCCCTAGATAAATAAGGGAAAGAAAGACTTAGAAAATGTTCAAAAATTTTATAGAAAACACTACATACTATATTTTTTAGACTTTATCTCTTTGTAATACAAACCTTTCTTAGAATATCAAGGAAATAGTGGTGATTGCCTCTTCATGTATTATAGTATGTGTTCCCTTTGTCAATCTCATTTTATGTTCATCTTTCCTCTCTGTATTCAACCAAATTATAGCTCCTAGAAATGTTTCAAGCTTCCTCATAGATTTATTTGTATTGATATGTGAATGGTAGTGCTTGTAATTATATCACAGATTCACTTGTCTTAATATTGTTGATGCATATACCTGTGTGGATTATTGAAATCATATCTTTAAAATTGCAACACATGAATCATAGAATTTCACACCACCTTCATCCAGTATTTCTGCTTGTAACTCAAATAATTATAGAAATCCTTAATGCCTCAAGCTCTATGTGATAAGTGTAGGATGCTTGACGCATTATGCTCTATGTGATGAGTTTCTCTTTCTCTTTGCCCTCTCTCATCTACTCTGCAAAATCTTATTAAGTTGTAAGACATTGAAACACTCAGCCTCCACTATTTTTATGCTTATTTCTGAGATCTGAACCTGTGAGGAAGTACGAGAAATCTATGTTTTATTTATTTGGATAAATGAACCAACCCATTCCCTATAATATATAGATATATATATATATATATATATATTATATATACGTATATAAAATATCGTATATGTAATAGTATATGTATATGTATATTATATGTTATGTATATATATACCTAAAATATATTACAATATCATATACATAACATATACATATACAATACAAAATACAGTACTATACATAATACATATATATAGGTATGTAAGTATGTATGTATGTAATAAATAACCATATACATATAGATACATAGATACACTACATACATAAGTATATTATGTGTATGTATGTATATATAAAATATAATATATATAAATATATATATATATATATATATATATATATATAGGTATGTATGTATGTATGTATATACATGTATATATGTATATATCTACATACATATACATACATACACATACATATATATATATGTAACATAAGTGATGTCTCCAATTTCCTATAAATCAATTGAGACACACCAATTTCGATGTGCCCAGTTACTGGTCTTGTAGGCAATCCAAGGCTACAACATGGTGTTCCATTTTTTTGGGATGAGTTTGTTGTTAAAGCTTTCTATGCATTAAAGCATGCACTAATCAATGCACCCTTACTACATCCACCCGATTATCATCGAGACTACTTTTTTGTACTTAGCTTCGTCTGATGCCACCATTGGTATGGTGTTAGTCCAAGAGGATGATTCTAGAAGTGAACATGTGGTATACTATTTGAATAGGAGTCTCACTAAAATTGAGATTAAATACGCGCATGTGGAGAAGCTATCCTTGGTAGCTATGCAAGTTGTTCAACAATTCCATTGCTACACATTTCTTCGAAAAATGAGAGTCATTTTAGATTGCAACCCTATTATGTACATTCTCATGAAACAACTGCTAGGGGGAAAATCCTCGAAGTGGATAGTCATTCTACAAGAGTTTGATTTGGAATTTGAGAAATACAAAGCAAAGAAATCCTTGATTTTCATTGAACTATTGTGTGAGTTTCCCTATACTGATATAGAAATTGTGGCAAAATATTCTTTTACTAACGAATCTCTCTTTCTTACTAGTACATTAGATCCCTGGTATGGAGTCATCATTGTATATCTCCAAAAAATACATTTTAGGCTTGAGTTAGCCAAAGCTAATTGTCGGCAAATTCGATACCAATCCCAACAATACAATATTATTAGCGACACTCTTTATCGTCATGGTGTTGATTCTATATTCTGACGTTGTTTAACTTTTCAAGTAGCCGAACAAACTTTAAATGACTACCACTCTTGAGCATATGGCGGTCACATGTCTGGGTATGCTACTGCCTAAAACATATTACGTCCTGGCTATTTTTGGCCATCAATGTTTAAATACTACATCACAACAGTCCACAAATTCTATAATTTCCAAATTTATGATTGCAAAATGTGAGCACCTATCGCTCCTCTTGATCCAATCGTAGTTGTTGGTCCCTTTTCCAAATGGGGCATCGACTTCATCACTTGCAACCCTCACTCAATCGGAGAGCATGGATATATCATCCTTGCAGTCAATTACTTTATAAAATGGGTCAAGGCGATGTCTACATACAGAGAAGATGGTGAAACTACAACTATTTTCATTTTCAATCATGTGATTTCTCGGTTCGACATCCCACAAGCAATTGTGTTATGCACTTGACCTACGAGAAATTCCAGAATACCAAATATGCGAAGAAATACAACCCATAACACAAAATAAAATGAGAAAAACAACATGTATTTTATTATTTAGAGATGAAAGAAATGTTCACTTGCCTCTTTGAGGGGGCAACCTCCAGCAAAGCAGAGCTTGATTACAAAATAAGACTCGATATTTCTCAATGGGGAGTATCTAGCCTCTATATAGGATTCATACATACAATACCATGGGTCATTACCATGGTTCTCTCAATACCATATATCTAATACAATGCCCCATTTGCAACTAACTGTGGTTCCTTTCTTAAATGTGGGTCAACCACTTACAATTATTAATACAAGCTTTATTGACTCTTTAACTAACTATAACTATGACTCGACCCTATTGGGTTTATTACATAAATAAAGGGGTTAGGGTTGGACCCTAACATGCCCTCCCCCATCAAAATCATCCTTGTCTTCAAGGATGAAGATGCGAAAACTGCTGAAGAATAGTGGCGAGTTCCCAGGTCGCATCTTCTGGAGAGGTGTCTTTCCACTTGACGAGGACTTCATTGATCGTGCGGTCACGTAGATGTCTTTCAAGAATATCAAGGACCTATTTAGGTTGGAGCCAGAGTGAACCTTCCTCATCCAATTTAGGTAGACTCGTTTGAATTCTGCAATTGTTCCCCACCACTTTCTTGAGGCATTATACATGGAAGATTGGATGGATTTTTGAAGTTGGTGGCAAGGCCAGCTTGTAGGCTACTTCTCCAATAATTTGCATTATTTGATAAGGTCCATAGAATTTGGGAGCTAATTATTGGCAACCCTTTTCTTTGAGTGATGTTTTCTTATATGGTTGTAGCCACAAGAATACCTGATCCCCTTCTTGAAATGTGATCTCTAAACGATGATGGTCTACCTATTGCTTCATTTGATTTTGAGCTTGATGGAGATTGTCTTTGAGACAAGCTATCATGGTGGCATGATTATGTAGGAGTTGATCAACTACTTGCACCTTAGAGCATCCAGAGATATATGAAATAGGTGAAGATGGGATTTGGCCATACACTGCTTCATATGGAGTCATCTTGGTGGCTTCATGATAGTTAGTATTATACCACCATTCAACTAAAGATAGCCATTGTACCCATTGATGTTGCTTTTCTTAATTGAAGCACCTTAGGTATGTCTCCAAACATTTGTTGACTGCTTATGTTTGACCATCAGTTTGGGGATGATAGGCGATACTTAGTTGGAGTTGGGTCCCTTGTAGCTTGAAAATTTCTTGCCAAAATTTGCTGGTGAAAGTCGGTTCATGATCAGACACAATGGAAGTTGGCATGCCATGCAGTTTGAAGATCTGTTCCATGAAATCTTGAGCCACCAAAGTGGGGGTAAATGGGTGGGGTAGAGTGGAAAAATGAGCATATTTAGAAAGTTTGTCCACAACCACAATGATGACTAATTTGTTGCCCAACTTGGGTAGACCAATAATGAAATCCATAGAGACATTCATCCAGATGGAGACAGGGATTGAAAATGATTGTAAGGTTTCTGGTGACTTGATTGTTTATCCTTTGTGGTGTTGACACACATCACATTCAACTACAAAGATAACAATTTCATTCTTCATGCCCATCCAAAAGAAAGAACGATGAATACGAGCATAAGTCTTTTGAAAGCCTGCATGCCCGACAATTGGAGATGAGTGCAACTCTCCAAAAATGTGAGTTTTGAGGGTGGATGTTGGTGATATCACTACTCAATCCTTGTAGCAAATAATATCATCCTTCCTAGAGTATCCAACTAAGGAATTAGGATATGTTCTCAAGATATTAATGAGTTGGGAGAGAGGGGTGTGAAAACCATTCCTTGCAGGCTTCTTCAATCCAATCTGGTATGGGAAGAGAGATTGATAGTAGGGTTCTTTCATCCTCAAATTGGCGCGAAAAAGCGTCCGCTACTACATTGTCATGCCCTTTCTTGTAAATTATCTCATAATCATATCCCAAGGTTTTGGCCAACCATTTGTTTTGTTGTGGCAATGATATACATTACTCCAAAAAATATTTGACGCTTTGATGGTCTGTGCAAATTTGGAAATGTCGTCCCAATAATTATGGCCGTTAGGTATCTAGTGCATGTAAGATGGCCATCATCTCTTTCTCATAGGTAGTTTGTCCCAGATGTTTCCCACTCAGTTGTTGGCTGGTGAAAGCCAAGGGTTGACCTTCCTTCATTAATATAACATCAATACCAGTACCTGAAGCATCACATTCAATCACAAAATATTTGGTGAAGTCAGGTAGTGCCAATACTAGAGTGGAATGCATGGCCTGTTTGAGAGCCACAAATGCCTGTTGTGCTGCATCATTCCATATGAATGAATTTTTCTTGAGAATGTTAGTGAGGGGTCTAACAATGCGACCATAATTGTGGACAAATTTGGGATAGTAACCAGTGAGACCCAAGAATCCCCTCATACTCTTCGATATTTTTGGTTGGGGCCAATATTGCATTGCCCATATCTTTTTGGGATCAACCCTCACACCTTCATGACCCACAATGTGTCCCAAATACTCAACTTATTCCATGCCAAAAGAGCACTTGGACAATTTGACAAATAATTTTTTATTCCGAAGCAGTTGCAAGATTAGGTCTACATGATGGAGATGTTTTTTCTAGGTTAGGTTGTAGATGAGAATGTCATCAAAGAACACAAGGACAAATTTTCGGAGATATGGTTTCATCAAGTGATTCATGAGGCTTTAAAAAGTGGATGGAGAATTACAGAGACCAAATGGCATGACCAATAATTCATAGTGGCCTTCATGAGTGCGGAAAGTAGTCTTGGGAATGTCTACTTCCTTCATGCAGATTTGGTGATAGCCAAAGTGAAGATCTAGCTTGGTAAAGAATTGAGCACGATGTAGTTCATCAAGAGATCATCAACAACTAGGATAGGAAATTTGTCTTTGACAGTGAGCTTGTTGAGGGCCTAAAAGTCTGGACACATGCGCCATTCACCATATTTCTTGAGCGCCATGACCACTGGTGATGAATAAGGGCTGATGCTAGGATGAATAACACCTGCTTCAAGTAGTTTCTTGATGATTTTTTCAATTTCATTCTTTTGGTTGAAAGGATATCTATATCGGCGCACATTATGTGCTTGGGCCCCTAGGACCAAAGTGATGCTATGATCATGTTCCCCTCTAGAGCATGGAAGCTCTTTAGGTTTGTCAAATACCATCTGGTGGTGGTCTAAGACTTGTTGCATCTCAGGATGAATATGAAGAGTAGTAGGTTTTATGGCTTGAATGGAATTAAAGTGAGTGATAACTCCATGAAGGCCCTTTTTCAACAACTTTTCCATTCGATGTGAGCTGATGATAGAAGGAGCACCTGCCTGGAGTCCACATGGAGGGTATGCATGTGGTCATTTTGCTTAAAGCTCACATATAACTCCTGGAAATCCATTGTGATTGGGCCTAGTGTGCAAAGCCATTCAACACCCAAGACAATGTCACAACCACCCATGTTAATCACAAACATGCGGGTCTTTAGGTGGTAGTTTCCCATGTAAAGTTTAATATTTTCGTAGCGGCCTTCACATTTCATTGTCCCCCCATCAAAAATAAAGACCTAGAAATTAGAGACTTCCCTTACAAAACAATGAATAGCTTCGATGACTCGCTTATGGATAAAGTTATGAGTGCTTCCATGATCAATCAATACAACTACAGGGCAATGCTTAATAAAGCCTTCAATTTTGAAAGTTTGGGGTGCAGAAATGCCCATCAAGGCATGTAGTGGGATAATTGGTTCCTCTAATTTAGCTGTGAGCTCATTGTCCTGCTCGGTTTCCTAAAATTCATCCTCTGGTCCCCCAAGGGGTGGGGATTTCTCAAATGAGTTGTGATCAATAACATCAATTTGAAATAATTTTGGTTCCTTGAATTTATGCTCTAGGGAGTATTTGTCATCACAGTAGTAGCACAATCTTTGTTTTCTTCTTTCAGCCATTTCCGTTGGAGACACCTTTTGAACCTTAAGTGTTTGGGTAGGGCCTTGAGCCTGGGTTGGGCGTCCCTTGGCTATGAAACTTGGATGAGGAGACTGGATAGCTAAATCACATTCCACTTCGATAGCCTTTGTGCAAGCATCTATCCATGTAGGTGGGTGGTGCATCCAAACATGTGCTTAGATGACTTCTTTGAGACCACTTATAAAACATTCAAAGTAGAATTCATCTCCTAGACCTTCTATTTGGATGGCTAATGTCTTAAAGGCTGCAATCTAGTCTTTTACTGTCTCTATCTATCAGAACTTGGTAAGACAGCCCAAAAAATTAGATTCTTTGTCAAAGCGGTCACAAAGATATTTTGAGAATACCTGCCAAGTTATGTTCCCGGGATAGCATTTCCGATGCCACTGACACCATTTTCATCTCTCTTGGTCCAAGTAAATGGATCCCACACGTAGTTTAGTTTCATCATTGTGAATATCATTTAGAATGAAATATTGTTCCATTTGTGCTACCCATACTGCTAGATTAGAGCCATCAAATTTGTGCATCTCCAGCTTGGGTGGCCAAGGGTGGGAATGTTGGTGATTTCCATGGAAGTGAATATGAAGGCTAGATTCTCCTTCAAGGTGTTCATCAATACTATGTGCCTCTGGATGCAACCCCGACGTGCTCGTAGTGAATTGTGCAATGAATTGTTCAATTGTCTGCATATCATCCTGGAAAGAATCCAACTTTTTTCAAGGCACTCAATCTACTCGTTAGCTATGACTTGATCTCTACTCCCCTCTGATCAATACTGAAGTGGCCAAATTCCAGAAAACTTGATCCTGCCCAATGTCCTACGAAAATCGAGCCTAAACTATAGGAGCCACAAGCCTCACTGCACAATTGGTCATATCTGTCTGTGAAACCCCAACGGCTAAATGTGAGTTGGACTGCAGCGACGATAGAACCCTAACTGCTAGATCTGAATGGTATTGTGGTGGTAGAACCCCAACTGGTGGATCTGATTGTTAGGTCAGCAATAGAACCCCAACTGCTAGATCTAAATCGTACTACAGTGGTAGAATCCCAACCGGTGGTGTTATCAATCAGGTTGTCCCTAAGCTCCTGAAGGGATACGGCCAAGGTAACCACAAACCAATCTTTGGATTGCAGGTTCTAGCCCACCTGCAATCAGAGAGGGCTCTCTCTTAATGATTTAACCTTGTTGGTGATGATTTTAGGCTAGCTATTGAGTTCAAGGGTTTTGCTTTAGGTTTGGATGGAAGTTCAGATGGAGGGAAAATATCTTCAAGTGGAGAGGCAAAGTATAGAGCAGAAAGTTTCAAACCATTGGGCGTGGAGTCAAGGAGTTAGGCTACTGGTGTGTTTTCTTGGTCACAAGATAAATATGAAGCAAGGTAGCTGTATATAACACAATCGTCAGGCTTAAAGAGATGAAGTGAAAACTGAGGAATGAGAGGCAATAAAGAATATCTCAATATCTTCAACAAGGGGAAAACGAATGAACTGTATCCAGGAGCAATCAAGAATTCATGGATAACTGTCATACATGATGAATTAGGGCAAATATGAGCCAGATCGAATCCATACTTATGCCTAAAACAGATGAAAACATGAAGAAACAACATAAGTCGAGCATAGAGTGTATTTAAACAAATTCTAAGCTAATCTTTCTTTCCGTTGTTTAAGAGCGTAACTCATGAGTGAACACAGAGATAAGAAATACTTATTGAGTTATGTAACAGTGAAAGAATTTCACATTTAATCTTCAACCATTTAAACACAGCAACATTTCATCCTCCATGCTCGTGAGCAATCTTTGATTATAGAAAATTTTCCAGCATACAGTGCGAGTCTACCTCAGAGCCTATCATCCCAAAATTATAAAAAACAACCAAACCTTAATACATTTGCCTTCGCAGAATATATAGAAGTTATTTACAAAATATCCCATTGGGAAAATATCTGGACATAACTATGTCTAGCTACTCTGACATGCTTAATAACTATTCATGAAGAAAAGATTGCACAATAATAACTGAGAAAGTAAATGAGTCTGATTAGCCACTATAGGTGTCCTGATTGTTGTTGACTCTTGGATTGAGAAAGTCGGTTGATGAGCGCCATGCTGATGAGCTGTTCTGGGTGTGCTGTCACCTGCCACCTGTTTATCTTTTCCAAACACTTTTCCGCGCCAATTCCATCTGTTGTTAGCTTTGAACTTTCCTGATAGCAAAATTGTGCAATGAAGTTTGCTTGTAGAGGCAAGAATACGCAGAAAATCACTGTAGAATCTGAAGCAGGCTTTGCCACCAATCTTTTGGCGGTAAATGATGTTTTCTTAGCTTGAATAGGGTCTCTTCAGCTTTTGTATATGTATAATAATTGGGCCAGACCAGAAAGAGATGCTTGATTTCATGTTCAATGTAAAATAGATCTTCTAGTTTATTATATAAACACTGCCCTGTGAGAGGAGTTGTTTCTTCTGTGTTGCTCGATGATGCGGTGATCTGATTCTGTACATATGTATGTAGTCTATATGCATACTTCTCCTGCTTTAATAATTTTCCCGCGCTAGTAACCAGGCTGGGTAAACCTCTGCTTTGTAAATTTGCCATCCTTTGTCTGAAGGCCTGTACCTCTCTTTGCATTTCTTGGCACTTTCTTTCTATTGTCTGGACAAAATTACTCATGGTTAATACCTTTTTGACTCTCACAATGGTCTCTATTCTGTTTTGAATGTTCAGTGCTGCCAACTAGTCACTAGTACGAGTATTTAGAAAGTGAATCAATTTATTGGCTAACTCAGGCTTGTCTGCCAATAATGCCCTGGCCTTTTGAGTTTCACACTGGGCTATTGCCATCAAATCTATCTGATCAAAAATGGTTTGAATTCCTGTCCATTGCTCAATTAGAGCCTTACCAATATTATCCCATAAAATTGTCTTGATTTGAGCCAGGGTCGCATGGAGAGTGAGGTCTTTCTCCAAGGCCTTTATTTTATTTTCTAGGGCTTTTATTTCCATGGTTTTTTCAGCGACTGTAATTTTTAATTTATCATAACTAGCTTCAATTTTAGCTAGCTTTTCTTTGGCTTCCCTCTTTTGTGTCATTTGTACTTCGAGGGCCTTAATCTCTTTCAACATGGCCTCCATGCCTGAATTGGCCTCTTGTGCGTCTGCTGCTGTGGTTGCTGATGTGGTTGCTGTGGTTGAAACATCTGTTGCTGAAGTTGAAGCTGGTGGATGTGTTGTTGCAGTAATTGCTAGAGGGGGAGCCGAGATCATTGGGATTAATGGAGGAGGCCTTGAAGACAATTCAGGTTGTTTCCCTTGCAAATCTTCTTCCAGTGCTTTCTTTGTGTCCAGTATTCTCTGATTCATTCTCATAAGCAAGGTGTACACATCCTCCATCTCTTTCTGCTGTGCTACTTCTGCAGTCTGAGGATGAAGAGTTGGTGGTAATTTCATTTGTTTTCTGAGGGCTGCTAGATCCTCTTCCTTCTTCTTGATCAAGGCTTGTGTTCCCTTGGGATCTTTGGGGTCATGTCCCATCTCTATTATGATTTCCTCAAGGGATTTTATCCTGTTATCTTTGGCCAAGGATGAGGCCTTCTCCAACTCTAACTGGGCAGAGGTATTGTACAAGGAGTTCTGCAATCTATGAGCCAGCAGAGCCTTATCTACCAAAGTCGAGTACACCATTTCTCCTGTCTGCTTATGCAGCTCAATCTGGTCTATAGGGTGTATGTCCCTAGAAAGGACTTCCAGATTAATTCTTATGTAATCTGTAGCTGAGTGTGGTTGCTGCACGGTGGGTCTGAAATGACTTAAAGTTATTTTTCCTGCTTCTATGTCATAGGCTGCCATCAGCTTCTGTTGATTCGTAGGGGCCATTTTTAACAGTTGATTATAAAGCTGGAACCTTATTGGTTCGTTCCTAGCTTTGATTTCAGTAAAAGCCTTTTAATGTCTGCACCCCTTTGTGTTTTTTGTTTGGAGGACGAAACCTCCCCACCTGGTTATCCGTCACGCTACTGCTGGAAGGAGCTGGCCGATGTCTCAAAAATAGGAGGGATCTGCTGTCCTAAAGTTCCCTCACCTCTCAAGTTTCCAAGTGTTTCCTCTGAGATCTCTTCTTCGGCATAGGGATTTAACCTTTGCCTTTTCTCTCCCTGTTGCTCGGTTGATGTACCTGTAGGTGTACTCTCTACTTGGTCCCTCTTTTTACCTCTTTCCTCATGTTGAGGAGTCGGCAGCGCAGGAATTTCAGGTGCTTTTGCATGCGTTGAGGGACTTTGTTCTTGGTCTCTCTCCAGATTTAGAGAAGGATACTCCTCCATTGTACTCTGTCCCTCTAAATGCTCTATTTCCTTGTCCTTTCCTGCTGTTGATGTGGCTTCCCTAGCTGCATGTGGTGAGGCAGTAGTTGATGTACTCACTCCCACTGGTTGTGGCTGTATGGAGGGGACCTGTGGAACACATTCAAGGTCAATTCTCTTTTTAACTTCCTTCATGTCTTTCTCCAATTTTTCTTCTTCATAAATTTGTTCATCATCTAAAGAACCTTCTACCCATTCAGGTAAATTTGCATATTGCTCTATGTGAGGGATTGGCTAGTGCACATACCCTGAGAGCTTATTTTTAACTCTCCTAAAGCTTATGAAGTGTTCGGGGTCATATGGTGACCAATAGAAGCTTTGTTTTAACAACATCTCCTCTCTCAACATTTTATCTGCATCCTTCCAGGCTTCTTCCCTTTTGTTGAAAACAAAGGGACCCAGTTGAGTTCTGATTTTCAACTGTGCCTTCTTGTTTTTGCCATGGAAGTGAACTAGGTCTGCATGACTGAACTGTCTAAAATATTCTAAGGCAAAGAGCCTCATGGGAACATATCTTGGCAGCCTATAAGGAGATAACTCACTCCCATAAATTCTGATAACTGTATGGTTTTGGTAAAAGTACCAATCCCCAATGTTGTATTCTTTGGAAAGATGAAAAATTCTTTGCATTTCGGCAGTAAGTCTGGGAGGATGGGTCTCCAATAATAAGCGAGTAGTTGGGTATATGAAGAGATCAATAAACTCACAATATGTATAAGGAGAGCGTTGGGCCATATGAAAGACTGAAGTCTAGAAGACTACAAATCTCCTCTCTCTTTTTGAATCAAATTTCCTGAGAGGGACCTTGAAACTATCAGGGTGATAAAAAAGCAGTAGATGATAAATGTAAGAGGTATATTTGAAGACTCTTTCCCTGTCCATCATCATGAATTGCTCATGTATTTTGTTGGCTATGAATGTGGCATAGTCATACATGATGGCAGGGGGCTGCCTTGGACTAAATATGGCTAATAATTGGAACATTGTCTCATCTACAAACTCCCATGTCTTACATCCTAAGATGTAGGAAATCATATCCACCATGAGCCTGCCTATCTCATTGAACGAAGCCTGATGATATAGTGGAGGATGGTCATTCTGATATCTCGGTATCATGAACAGCTGATTAACTCTTAGTATCTCTGCTTTGGAAAGCCTTGGACCGCTATCAATTAGATGTTTTAGGGTGAGAGGGACCAAAGACTGTGGAGACTCATAATTCAGCATTTGATTGATAGATTGAGGAGTGATATGGAACAATATTGACCCATCTGGGCTTAGGATTGCCCTCAAAGCGGGCTCATAGCGAGAATGGCAGAGATTGATAAAATTAGGCAACACATTGACTTCTGGGAGGTAATAGATGGGCATACTGGATTGCCAAATTCCCAGGGGATCAACATTATTTTTATAATTGTTCTTGAATTGGCAAACAGTTAAGAGGTGGGATTCAAGCCCCCTCATATCCTCAATCTAGAAATCTCTGTGGGCTAGAGGTATCCAGTCTAAATTCATGTGTGGGGCATTCAAAGGAGCAATATTCAGGGCAACTGGGACCTCCATATCTTGTATTGCTTTGATGGAATGGAATAGAGGCAAGATAACAACCGGAGGCGGGAGATTGAGGCTCTGCAAGTAGCACGATAGGCCGAGCTAGTAATTGGCTTTCGAATGGGCCACACAATACAGGGTTTATGGAAGGCTGAAGAGTGATAGTACTCCAGCTAGGCGCCTTAACAAGAATGGGTTGAAACTAGAGGTCCAATGGGCACTAGACGCAATGCTGAGAGGAGGAGTACTGAATTTCGCCTAGGGAGCCCCAGTTCGCAGATAGGAGAATAAACTCAGGCTTTTTCTTTTAGGAACAAAGGCTAGAACTAGTGAAGCATAATATAGTTGGGCAGCTCAGCTGAGTAACACAGGTTTTAGTATTTCGCGGGCGACCATGAAAAAACAGAGGGGAGGAATAACCCTTTCATAAAATAAAACGGCTCAGAGTTTCAGTCTATGGAGAATGACCAGCTCAAATGATAGGTGTAGAGTGATGGGTGACTGGCGGGAGTAGTTTCATCAGCTAAAACAAGATTTATTTGGAATTTTGAGCAGAGAAGCACGAAAACAGGGTTTTGGGTAAAAATTGGGTAAATACCTGTTATGAGGACGCGAGAGGCACTTGACAGGATGAATTGAGCTGCTGAGATGAACTGTGGAGCCGAATTTGCAGGTTGGCTGGCCGCTGAAGTCTTGGGAGTGTAAAAATAAACGAAACCGCATGCACTTTGCTTTCGTAGTAAAAAACATAAATGAACTAAAATAGTCTTTTTCACGACTTTTAACTCACTTTCCAGAATTTTGGCGCTTTTTGGGATTTTTGGCGTTTTCTGAGGATGATGTCATCATGACGTATTTTTTGTCGGGTAGCGGGTACGGATAATGACGTGGATGTTGATGTGGCAGTGGACACCGTGGCAGGTTGATGAGGTCAGCAAGTGACATGGCACAAGTACAGTACGATTGCAGGTGATGTGGCAGGGTGACACGGTGCTAGCATCACGGGGGAAGGAGAGCAGTTTTGAACTGCATCAAACCGCCTTTGGTACGGAGGCGGTATTCGTCAGGGGTGGCCCGATGCAATAGGAAGACGCCATGAGTCCTGGTGTACGACGGTGAAACCGTCAGACATCGGGCACTAACGGACTGTCGTAAGGGGATGCCCGATATGCACAAGGGCCGTCGGATCTGGGGAGCAGATCCAATGGCAGACGGGAGGAGAAAAATCTCGGAGTTTAAAGTAAATGCGCACACGTTAACTCATAAAATATTCGCGGTCGTGGGTGGTTTTAAACTTAGGATTAAGGCTTAACGTAATGTCGGGTTTTGGCTATTTATCAATCAGATATTGATAAAACCCAAAAAGGGAGCGGAGAAGGGTTAAGAGGTTATTTATTCGACCAAGAGTCAAATAAATCCCGAGTGAACACGGAGGGACTAACAGTGGGCCCCAGATAGACCTATTGTTTTCCCGGCTTTGGTTTATTTGGCTATAATTGCCAAGGGGTGGGATATTTAGTATTTATAGGGTTTTTTATATAGTCTCTTTTAGAGTAGTGTAGGGAACATGGTTATAGGGAGCTATATAATAGAATTAGATGTTAATATGAATTCGGAAAGATGATAAGGGATGCGGGGATGCTGAGTTTATGGATTAGAAACTCAAGCATAAGGAAATGAATGGATTATGTAGAAATTAATTTTTACACAAGAAATGTGGCTTCTTTTCACTAAGTCGAATCAATTGTCAACTTGGTTTTAGTAAGGAATGAAGTGAAACTGGATTACTTGAGCAGATCTCAAGGTTGTTAGAGGAATGTTAGTTAGATGATTTCTTGGGGGAAAGGAAAGGGAAGTTAGTCATGCTTCCTTGTTGTACTGCCAACCAACTGCCAAGATGCCAACTTATACATGCTATGGGTCTTTCTTTTGATGAACCAAATGGTAATACCATATTTAGTTCTGCAGCCTCACACTACCTACCCAGCTTAGCAATCCTAACATTTTTCTTCACTTGAATTGGGTGCACTTGAATCAGCAAACCCTCAATGTGCTATTTTTCTCTTTTTTTTTGAATACCCTCCTATCTAAATCTACCCTTATCTCTTCCAAGGGCCTAGATTAAGCAATTGGGCTCCTTTGATTCTCTATCTATCTAAAATCTGCTAAGATTAACCTGTTTGGACAGATTATTCTTTCTCTATATACTGTAACTGAAAATCGGAACCTAGGGAGACCAAGATTAAACTGTTTGGACCTCCCCTTGGATGAGAACTTTACAAAAATGGAATAATTCTTCAAAATTGGAATGCAGTGGATGGATCTTTGAAATAGCATTCCCTCATAGCCACTTTCTTTGGTGTCTATCAGCAAATATGGAGCATTGCAGCATGCAAAGTATGACATATTTGGCCTGTAAAAAATGTCAATCATGAAATATGAGTAACCTGTTGCAGCAGGAGGCTAACAGGTGGATCTGCTTTGGAAAATGAGACAATGGGCGATCTTCATAGAGTCGAAGGAAATATGGTCTCAAAGCAATGTCAGGTGATACAGATCACAATATACATAAGGGTCCAACAATAGTATTGTTAACGCTCAGGTTGTCCCTAAGCCCCTGAAAGGGATACGGCCGAGGTAACCACAAACGAATCTTTGGATTACAAGTCTAGCCCACTTGCAATCAGAGAGGGCTCTCTCTTAATGATTTTAGCTTTATTGGTGATGATTTTAGGCTAGTTATTGGGTTCAAGGGGTTTTGTTTGTGTTTGGGTGGAAGGAGGTCACTTTCAAGTAGAGAGGCAATGCATAGTGTGACAAGTTTCAAACCATTAGGCATGGAGTCGTGGAGTAAGACTGCTGGTGTGTTTTCTTGGTTACAAGAGGAAAAAGGGGCAAGGTAGTAGCTCACGAAACAATACTTGAGGTAAATGAAGATGGATTGCAGGCTAAGAGATGAGAGGCAATAAAGAATCTCTCAATCAGGTTAGTAGAAGGAAGATGAATGAGCCCTACCTAGGAGCAGCTAAGAATTCCCAGGTAACAGTCATTCATATGTGAAATAGAGCAAATATGAGCCATAAGGAATCCATATTTATGCCCAAATCAAGAGGAAAACATTAAGAAGCCACAAAAACTGAGCATAGAGTGCAGGTAAGCAAATTCTAAACCAAACTTTTTTTCTATGACTTGAGCATATGTGAAATTGAAATAACAGAGGTAAGGAACACTTATTGATTCAGGAAGCAGCACAAGATTTCCCTCATTCACTCTTCAGAGACATAAAAAATACATCAAACAGTCCATTCTCCAAGCTTTCAGCAATCTTTGATTAAGTAAAACATATCAGATACAGAGCGCGTCTCTCTTGGAGTGCAGTAACCAACCATTCCCCCTTTTTCTCAATACAGAGGGTCGTATATATAGAGAAAATATCTAAGAAATATTTATTACAGCAGATCTTAAATAGATTTGAGGGAAATGAGTGCTTTAATTTATCTTATCTTCAAGTAAATGCATGAAATATTTATCTAAGTGTTGCGTTGGGGCAGCTGCCTCAAAAATGAGTAGGAATGTGTTCTTCGTTGTTATGTGCTAGCCATTTATCATAACTATGCATTGGTCTCTGCTCCACTGCTCTTGAGTGGCTTTGATGTGCATTAACTGTGATTTGGGAGTCTTAAGTGGCTTCACCACATTCTTGGACTTTGATGGAGGCTTTTAATATTCACTTGCTTTGATATTGTCAATCTGATACTCTTTGCCGCTTCACTGATACTCTTTGACATGAAATTTGGCTTCATCTCCTCTGATACTCTTTAACTGGTCAATTCGCTCCTTTCTGCTTTCTTTCGGGCAAAATAATTGCTGCAAACCTGCGCTGGACTGAGGTTTTCCATTTTGGCCATTTTTTCTTAGCGATGTGCGATTAGCACTAAGCGCTAATTGCGCATCGAAATCTACCTCAGATTTTCATTCCGAGCTTCCTAAGCAGCCATTTCGCCTTTGCGCTCTTTTCTTTCGGCAGATGACGTCAACATGATGTTAGTGGTGGGACCCAGTACGATGGGTGACGTGGCAGGGTGACGTGGTACAGGAAAAAATCCCATCCCCGGACACTAATCATCGACAGGTTCGGAAGGGAACAGACCCGCACACTGTAGATCTAGGGCGCGGGGCAATCGGAAGGATCGCAGAACAAAGAAGACAGCAGAAGGATAAGGGATGGGGCCTATATATATATATATATATATATATGGCATGGATTCTCATGAAACAGACCATCGGCAATGAACCATATCGGCGGCGCACATGTATGTTTGTTTTTTCATAGCGATACGCCGATCGGCGAAATTGTTGTCGGCCAAACTAGTCGGGGGCACACTTATGTGTTGTTTTGATACACGACTCCCCTCACGACTGCGATATCGCATTGGAGGGGGCCCAATAAAACCCTTTTTGCAATCAGAGCAAGGCCCCAGGTAAGTGATGTGGGATTTTATGATCGGAAGCAGAATTTTTGATGTTTGAAGGGATTTTCAAGGCATGGGAAGGGGTCCGGAATGCATGAAAAGATGGTTTGTGGGGGGAAATGAAGGTTCTTACTGAGTTTCAGATAAAATTAGCAATTCCCAAGTGTATTTATGGTTATTTTTCAACCAAGGGAAGGGAATAAGTATATAGGGGAGTTATTAACATAGTTTTAGTAGGGGGAAGGGGAGATAGATAGGGAGTTACATAGTAGATTTAGCAGTCAACATGACAATGATGAGAAAAAGCACTAAGTATGTAAATCTTAGGCTATCAGGGAGAAGTAAGAGTTGTGGGGGAAGTATGGACTTTCCTTGAGTAAAGCAGATATTTACCAAGGCTACTAATATGAAGAATGATGAATCTGAGAGGTATCAAGCAGATCTTGACCTCTTTAGGGGAAGTTAGTGAGTGATTTGGGGAAGAGGAAGAAGGGGGGAGTTAGACATGTCTCGCTTGAAGTCCTTTAAATGGAAAACTACTTCCAGCTTGTGATCTAAATAGATATGACACTTTGAAAACATGAAATGGATCACATAGTTTGATTTCTGCAACCACAAAGCTACTTACCCAGCCTACTTACCTAGCATTTTTTCTTCTTTTGGTTTGGATGCAGCTGAACTAGCAAGCCTAGCTTTTAAACTTTTTCTCTTTCTCCTCCTATCTACATCTACCCTTATTTCATCCAAGGGCTCAGATTAGGCTGTTGAAAACCCTTGCTTCTCTACCTATCTAAAAATCTGCCAAGATTAAGCTGTTTGGTCAGATAATGATTCTCTATATTCTACAACAGGAAATTGAAACCTAGGGAGACCAAGATTAAGCTGTTTGGACCTCCTTTTAATTGAAAATTCTTCAAAAAAGGAATAATCTCACCAAAATTGAAATACAGTAGTGGCACTTAGGCTAGCACACTCTCATGGCATCCTTTCTTGGCCTTTTTTAGCAAATATGGAGCATTGCAGTATGCATAGTACAACATATTTGGGACATAGGCGATCGCATGTGAATATAAAATATAAACTCTGAAGTCTTTAATGGCCTTAACCAGAGCATAAGCCTGCTTCTCCATGATTTGGTACTTCAAAGGAGCATCTCTAAGGGCTTTGTTGAAGAAAGCAATTGGCTTGTCATTTCCCTGGTCATCCTTTTGCAAAAGGACAACAGCTATCGTGAGATCTGAAGCAAAGGAAAAGATAAAATCCTTATCAAACTGTGGACTTGTGAAGACAGGTGTTTGATTCAAGGCAGCTTTGATACTCTCAAAAGCTTGCTTGGTTTCAAGAGACCATTTTACCTTGGCATCCTTTTTAACATGTTGCTTAATAGTCTTATCAGTTCGGCTAAATTTGGGATAAATCTCCTTAGGAAATTGATCTTTCCAAGGAATGCTTGCAACTCTTTTATGTTTCTTGGATATGGGATTTGGAGGATGGCTTGGATCCTTTCCGGATCAATTTTGATACCGTCCTTTGAAATGATGTGGCCTAGCAACTTACCTTCCTCAAGGCCAAACAAGGACTTCTTGGGGTTCAAAGAAATACCATATTTCCTGCATGTCATGAAGATTTGCCTTAAGTGTCTGAGGTGTTCTTGATCAGATTTGGAGAAAGGGGTTAAGTCATCAAGATAGGCAACAAGGAAATCATGTATTTCCTTGGCAAATGCAATATCCATTTCCCTTTGAAAGGTGGCACGAGTGTTCTTTAGCCCGAAAGGCATTTTAACATACTTAAATGTTCCCCACGGTGTGGTAAAGGCTGTCTTGTCTTGGTCATCCGGGTGAATGAGTATTTGATTGAAACCTGAGAATCCATCTAGTAAAGAGATTCTAGATGACCCCACTACTATTTGTAGGATATGGTCCATTTTGGGCAAAGGATAGTGGTCTTTTAGAGAGACTTGGTTTAAGTTTCTTAGGTCTACACACAGTCTTATCTCACCTGTTTTTTTGCTTGTGGGAACCAGATTGGATACCCATTCAGAAAATCTAATGGGTGCTATAATGCCAACGTCAAACATTCTTTTCACTTCTTTTTCGATCAAAGGGAGAAGGACTGGATTGATTCTCCTTAGTTTTTGTTTGAAGGGCTTTTGATTTGGTTTTAGAGGGATGGTATGTTGAATAACCGAGGTGTCATAGGACTTCAAGTCCTCATAAATCCAAGCAAATACATCTCGGAACTCTTTGAAAAAATCCACATACTTTGGTTTTTGACCAGGTGGCAGATTTTTGAACAATTTAATCATTTTGGGCTTCTTTATTGTCCCTATGTTGTGTTATTCTATAGCAGCATTTAACGGCTCCACTTTTGGCTTTTTTGGCACATCATTATTATCAAACATGTCTTCTAATGGAGTGAGGCCAGTAGGCAAAAAGTTATCCTTTAGATCAATGAACTCAGCCTCTGCTTTGGCTATTTCATCTAAATGCATTTGTTTCAGCTCTTCCATGTTCACATTGTCAAAAACAGTTGGGTTAAAGATTTGTTTTGCTGTTGCAGCTGTTACAGCCTGCTAATTTTCATTTTTTTGCTGTTGGGAATCATTCATGGCATCCATGTCAATGTTTGAATTTGAAAACTCATGCTCAAGAGTGAGGAAATTGTTAATCTGAGCATCATTTTCAAACACTTGCCAATCTTTAATATTGTTAGGGACAGCGGGCCTATGTTTTATATCAACAGTGAAATGGTGATTTGGCTCAAAGGGAAGCTTGCATGTACTAGCAAAAGTGGCTAGGTTGTGTGTATGTATGTTATGGTTTCTAGAAATCTTAGCAAGCTTGGATTCGGTGAAGGAATTGAGTATTTCTACGGCAGCAGTCCTATAAGCTCTCAGCCTATTGTCATTGGTAACAAAGTTGCCTTTCATTTGTTGTATGATTAAATCGGAGTCACCTAGAATGGAAACTTTTGCAGCCCCAAGAGCTTTGATGAGCTTAAGGCCTAAAAGGAGCGCCTTATACTCTGCCATGTTGTTGGTGCATTTGAAACTCAATCTATAGGCATGACCCTCTGCATGGTTGTTTTGGGTATTATGGATCCATACTCCTATTCCTGCTCCTAGCTTATTTACTGAACCATCAAACTCCAAATACCATAGGATTTCTTGGTCTTGGATAGCATTGGGAGTTGAAATCTTTATCGGAGTGGGCAGTTTTGAATTTTCTGTTTTGGGAGGTTCTTCTTGTGTGCTGGTTGCATTGATTGTTTTGCCAGTTTTTTGGGTATGGGTAACCGATTCCTCACTTACACATGCTTCTTGTTCTAAATCCAAAGGCTTATCACTAGTTGGGGGACGATCATCATTATTGAACAAAACAAAGGAATCCATATCAGAATGGATTGAGTAAATGGGAAATTTTTGGGGCTTTTCCTCAATACTCACCACATACTTCATCATTGTTTCTCTATACAGTCTCTTTGGTTGCCCAAAGACTAAAATAGTGGCATAAGAGAGGTCTAATTGAAGGGATCCTTGGAGTTTTTCTCCCCAAGATCTTGATAAGAGAATCCCATATTTTGGTGGAATGTCAGCAACCACCACATCCATTAGAATTGTTTTGTTGGGATATTGGACCGAAGACACACATAGATCTTTGATTAAGCCTAAACACTTGACCTGACTTGAGTCAAAGGAGAAAAGGTCTTTGTAGGGTCTTGTGACGTCAAGGTTTAGTTTTTCCATTACGGCTTTGGGCATAAGATTGTGTGAGGCCCCTGAATCAAACATAGCATTGTGCAAAACTTTGTCATGTATATGTATGCTTACATAAAAGGGCAGAACAACTCCATATGTTGGTTTTCCATTAACCTCGGGACCGAATAACAGCTCAGGTGTATCATCTAAAACATTGACATCATCCTTGATCTCTGGCATCTGAAGTGATCTTTGGATTTGTTGCCTATACACATCATGTTTGGCAAGCTCAGAGAGGGGGATGGAAATCTTAAGTTTACTTATTTCTGCTTCTAAGTTAAATGGTTTCTCTAATGGAGTCTTTGTGTTGGCAGTGGCAGATTTTCCCCTTTCAAGTGTATTTTCTGGGTTTTCTTCTTGATTATCCGTGTTATGGTGAGTGATACTTGGCGGTATTTCTATCCTGGGAAGGTTTTTAGGAGTGTTATTCAAATCTTCTTTCGAGGAAGAAGGAGGCGGAGGCTTATCAATAGAAGGTTGCATGTTTGTTATGTCTACCATAGTTACTTCCTGCAGGTTTGGGACAGTCTCATCAGCCGGTTCTGTAATAACAGCCTTGCTTTTAATCTTCTTGGGTTGTTTTGTTTCCTTTTGTTTGACGGGCTCGGGCACATCAATTGTTCTGGTCCTCAGTTTATATTGCTTGTGCACCTCATACACAGTAGAATCATGGCCTTGTTTGAACTCAAAAGACTCTCCAGACTTAGTTTGAAATTGATTTACATCATGGTAGTCTTGGTCTTCTTGAGTCAAAAAAATTTGTTGCTCATTTTTCCAATCTATCAAGTTCATGTGAGTTTCCTCTGTTGACTCACTGGATGTGGATGCTTCTATGTAGTTTTCTTGGAAAGGAGGTCTTATATCACGGTCAGGGCTAGACCTACCAGCATTTTTGTTTTGAGTTTTCCTGAAATTTGGGTTCCTTATGGTGTTGGGTTGTTCTCCTTCCCATGATGATTTCCTCTCAACGCTCTCCACTCTATCTCCCAACCTGTGCAAGCCACTGATAATAGCATCTAGTTTGTGGTCTAAGGCTGAGGGTTCTTCCTTGAAGGTGGTTCTTCTTTTGGTTTTAGCTCTGTTTCTTTTGGCAATTAGGTTTGCTTCCACACTAACAACAACATTTTGCATGTCTGCAAGGCTTTGAGGGGCTCTTTCCCTTAACTGATAAGCCATATCGGTATCAAAACCATCAGGTAATTTGTATAAAGCAAGATCAGGTGGAGGCCTAAGGTTATGTGGGATTGCATTGTAAACATTGTTAAACCTTGCGCAGTAGTCTAACACAGCCTCCTGAGGGCCTCTTTTAATGGTGTCATATTCGGAAAGTATGTGCAAGGGGTCCTTCTTTTTTTCCCATCTGTTGATAAATGACCGGTATAAGGCTTCTGGGTCTGCTATGGAGTTGGTTGGGAGTGCTCTAAACCAAGGCCTGACATCACCTGTCAAACTTTGGACAAAAATATTCATTCTCACAGCATCATTGTCAATCTCATAGCTCTCAAAGTAATCCTGCATTTTCTTTGTATGCTGAAGGGCTGTGCAGGCACGTGTGCCATCAAAGTAAGTTATTTTAGTCTGGTAATCCTGAGGCATAGCCCCAGGATTAGCCGACAGTTGTAAAGGGGCATATCTATTAGCCATATTTACAGGGATAAGTCGAACAACTGGAGCAACTAGGATAATAGGAGTAGTAGTGGTGGTATGAGTAGTGAACGGGGGTGTGGACAAGGTGCTTAGATAGGTGAATGATGTAGGGGATGAACAAACTAGAACTTTGGTAGGGTTCGGAACACTTCTTGGCTGAACTTTCTCAGGACTAGAATCAACTAAATCCTCTCTTCGCTCTAGGTTCCTGAGGTTTCTTGAGATTAAATTTGGATTTTCAGAAGTAGCTGGGGGCTTTGGGTCCGGATTTGACCTTGTATAACGTAAATTCTTTTTGGGAGCCAACTTTTAGCTTGTTTTGTTGAGGAGTTTTCTAAGAATATTGGTTAAACAAAAATTTTCTTAAAGGTCAGATTCTTCCTCAGCGGAGCTGTCGGACTGGACTTGTGAGATTATTAGAGGATGTTCCCCAGTGGAGTCGCCATTATGTTAACACTCAGGTTGTCCCTAGGCCCCCTGAAAGGGATACGACCGAGGTAACCACAAACCAATCTTTGGATTACAGGTCTAGCCCACCTGCAATCAAAGAGGGCTCTCTCTTAATGATTTTAGCTTTATTGATGATGATTTTATGCTAGTTATTGGGTTCAAGGGGTTTTGTTTGTGTTTGGGTGGAAGGAGGTTACTTTCAAGTAGAGAGGAAATGCATAGTGTGACAAGTTTCAAACCATTGGGCATGGAGTCGTGGAGTAAGACTGCTGGTGCGTTTTCTTGGTCACAAGAGGAAAAAGGGGCAAGGTAGCTGCTCATGAAACAATACTTGAGGTAAATGAAGATGGATTGCAGGCTAAGAGATGAGAGGCAACAAAGAATCTCTTAATCAGGTTAGCAGAAGGAAGATGAACGAGCCCTACCTAGGAGCAGCTAAGAATTCCCAGATAACAGTCATTCATATGTGAAATAGATCAAATATGAGCCATAAGGAATCCATATTTATGCCTAAATCAAGAGGAAAACATTAAGAAGCCACAGAAACTGAGCATAGAGTGCTGGTAAGCAAATTCTAAACCAATTTTTTGTTCTGTGACTTGAGCATATGTGAAATTGAAATAACAGAGGTAAGGAACACTTATTGATTCAGGAAGCAACACAAGATTTCCCTCATTCACTCTTCAAAGACATCAAAAATACATCAAACAACCCATTCTCCAAGCTTTCAGCAATCTTTGATTAAGTAAAACATATCAGATACAAAGCGAGTCTCTCTTGGAGTGCAGTAACCAGCCATTCCCCCTTTTTCTCAATACAGAGGGTCGTATATATAGAGAAAATATCTAAGAAATATTTATTACAGCAGATCTTAAACAGATATGAGGGATATGAGTGCTTTAATTTATCTTATCTTGAAGTAAATGCATGAAATATTTATCTAAGTGCTGCGTTGGGGCAGCTTCCGAAAAAATGAGTAGGAATGTGTTCTTTGTTGTTATATGTTGGCCATTTATCATAACTGCACATTGGTCTCTGCTCCACTGCCCTTGAGTGACTTTGATGTGCATTAACTATGATTTGGGAGTCTTAAGTGGCTGCACCGTGTTCTTGGACTTTGATGGAGGCTTTTAATGTTCACCTACTTTGATATTGTCGATCTGATACTCTTTTCCACTTCACTGATACTCTTTGACATGAAATTTGGCTTCATCTCCTATGATACTCTTTAATTGGTCAATTTTATCCTTTCTGCTTTCTTTCGGGAAAAATAACTGCTGCAAACCTGTGCTGGACTGAGGTTTTCCATTTTGGGCATTGTTTCTTAGCTTAGCGCTAAGCGCTAATCGCGCATCGAAAACTGCCTCATATTTTCATTCTAGGCTTCCTAAGCAGCAATTTCGCCTTTGTGCGCTTTTCTTTCGGCGGATGACGTCAGCATGACGTCAGCGGTGGGACCCAGTACGGCCGGTGACGTTGCAGGGTGACGTGGTACGGGAAAAACTCCCATCCCCGGACGCTAATCATCGACAGGTTCGGAAGGGAACAGACCCGCCCACCGTAGATCTAGGGCGCGAGTAATCGGACGGATGGCAGAACAAAGAAGGCGGCGGAAGGATAAGGGATGGGGCCTATATGTATAACATATAATATATTATATATATATATATATATATATATATATATATATATATATATATATGGCGTGGATTCTCATGAAATGCCGATCACCGATATGCTATCAGCAAAAGACCATCGGCGATGAACCATATCGGCAGCGCACGTGTATGTTTATTTTTTCATAGCGATACACCGATCGGTGAAATCGATGTCGGCCAAACTAATCGGGGGCACACTTATGCGTTGTTTTGATACACGACTCCCCTCCCGATTGCGATATCGCATTGGAGGGGGCCCAATAGAACCCTTTTTGCAATCGGAGCAAGGCCCCAGGTAAGTGATTCGGGCTTTTATGATCGGAAGCATAATTTTTTATGTTTGAAGGGATTTTCAAGGCATGGAAAGGGTCCGAAATGCATGAAAAGATGGTTTGAGGGGGGAAATGAGGGTTCTTGCTGAGTTTCAGATAAACTTAGCAATTCCCAAGTGTATTTATGGTTATATTTCAACCAGGGGAAGGGAATAAGTATATAGGGAAGTTATTAACATAGTTGTAGTAAGGGAAGGGGAGATAGATAGGGAGTTACATAGTAGAGTTAGCAGTCAACATGGAAATGATGAGAAAAAACACTAAGTATGTAAATCTTAGGCTATCAAGGAGAAGTAAGAGTTGTGGGGGAAGTATGGACTTTCCTTGAGTAAAGCAGATTTTACCAAGGCTACTAATATGAAGAATGATGAATCTAGGAGGTATCAAGTAGATCTTGACCTCTTTAGGGGAAATTAGTGAGTGATTTTGGGAAGAGGAAGAAGGGGGGAGTTAGACATGCCTCGCTTGAAGTCATTTAAATGGAAACCTGCTTGAAAGTTGTGATCTAAATAGATATGACACTTTGAAAACATGAAATGGATCACATAGCTTGATTTCTGCAACCACAAAGCTACTTACCCAGCCTACTTACCTAGCATTTTTTCTTCTTTTGGTTTGGATGCAGCTGAACTAGCAAACCCAGCTTTTCAACTTTTTCTCTTTTTCCTCCTATCTACATCTACCCTTATTTCATCTAGGGGCTCAGATTAGGCTGTTGAGCACCCTTTCTTCTCTACCTATCTAAAAATCTACCAAGATTAAGCTGTTTGGTCAGATAATGATTCTCTATATTCTACAACAGGAAATTGAAACCTAGGGAGACCAAGATTAAGCTGTTTGGACCTCCTTTTAACTGAAAATTCTTCAAAAATGGAATAATCTCATCAAAATCGGAATACAGCAGTGGCACTTAGGCTAGCACACTCTCATGGCATCCTTTCTTGGCCTTTTTTAGCAAATATGGAGCATTGCAGTATGCATAGTATGACATATTTGGCATGTAAAAATGTCGATCATGAAAGATGAATAACCTGCTACAGCAGGAGGCTAACAAGTACTTAGCCCAATATTTTAGGGAACTAACTAAGGAGGATCAATCGTAGCCTTATCCGTACTACCCAACTACCCTATCATATGCGCGAGTAATCTCCCCAAGTTCTATTCTCAGTGTACTGTAGCAGTAAGATGACCGACGGCTTATCTAAGGCAAGGTTTTAGGTGATCCTAGGGGGCTTCTGATATAACTAGAGGGTACATGGAAGGCAGTTCATGCACGGTTCTGTCTAATGCACTACTACTGGAAGGGGTATCCACAGGGGTTACAAGGGAGTCCAACAAGTGTGACCACCTCTTGTATTTTCTGCGTGCATGCCTCCCCAAATCTGTAGGTTTATGCGTTCAACGACAAATCCCATGATTTAAAGACGCAAGAACACGTCTCTAGCCTAAAAAAACATTCTGCCAAAAATGAATGTACCACCAGCCCTAGAAAGAGCTCTAATACCACTTGTTATGCTCTTGACCTGTGAGAAATTCTGGAATACAAAATATGCGAAGAAATAAAAACCAGAACATAGAATAAAATGAGAAAAACAAGAAGTATTTTATTATTCAAAGATGAAAGCAATGTTCACTTACCTCTTCGAGCGGGAAACCTACAACAAAGCATAGCTCGATTACAAAATAATACTCGATATTTCTTGATGGGAGTCTCTATCCTCTATATAGGATTCATACATACAATACCATGGGTCATTACCATGGTTCTCTCAATACCATATATCTAATATAATGGCCCATTTGCGACTAACTATGGTCCCTTTCTTAAATGTGGGTCAATCACTTACAATTATTAATATGGGCTTTATTGACTCTTTAACTAACTATGACTATGACTCGACCCTATTAGGTTTATTTGATAAATAAACGGGTTAGGGTCGGACCCTAACATATTGTTACAGACCACCGTAGTCATTTTCGTAACTTTATGATGGTCAAACTATCCTCACAACTCGGCCTGGGCCATGATATATCTACTTCATATCATCCACAAGATAATGGTCAGGTCGAATATGTCAATAAAGTTTTAACCAATATGATTAAACAGATAGTTGGTATGCATAAAGAAAACTTACACTCTATGCTCCTTTTAGAACTATGGGATTACCACACTACTACAAAAACATCAACTGGTTTTACCCATTTTCAACTCGTTTATGGTTTGGAAGTTGTATTACCTATTGAATGTGAAATTACATCTCTTAAATTAGCTATAAAATGGTTACCTTCTACCTCTGTAGACGCAAAACACATTGTACATTTAGCCCATCTAGATGAAAATCGTTGTAATGTCGTACTCGCTAGCGAAGCTCACCAGAAATGTGTCAAAGCCCAATATGATCAAAACATTAATCCTTGTACATATTCAAAAGGTGACCTAGTCTTGGTCTATGATCAAGCTCATGACAAGTTAGGTGCAGGGAAATTCGAGCCCATGTGCCATGACCCTTACATCATAAAACACATATTAGCTAAAGGTTCCTATGAGCTAGTTGATTACGATGGTCTTCCTTTGGGAAAGACCAAAAATGGTCTTTACCTATGGAAATATTTTGCATAAAAGTTTGGTGAATATTTGTACATTATTTACCATTTTTTGTGATAGTTAATGTTTTTTACATTTTTTACTACTTCTCCTACTTATCTCATTTTTACACTTGATTTTCAGATGTCAACATTTTCTCTGACTTACATTGGATTTGTTGATGGCGCTAGTTGTAGTACTCGGAATTTATCTTCCACAGCCTGGGTTACCTATTCACCTAGTGACAAGCTAGTCTCTATTCACAGAATATGTCTTGGTCAAACAACGAACAATATAGCAGAATATAGCGTAGTCATTGAGCTATTAGTTGATGCCATTACATTTGGTATCTGACGTTTGATCATTAGGTTAGATTCGCAGCTCATAGTATTATATTTAAATGGTGTCTATTTAGTAAGGAGTACAACCATGTTAACGTGTTTTTAAGAGTCCATCTCTTGGAAAGGAAATTTGATTATATCAAATATCAACACATTTCGAGATATTTAAACACATTGACAGATGCATTGGCGAATCATTTGTTAAATAGACATTTACAACATTTGTAAATTAAAAACAATATTCATTCATACATTGATCGAGATAAACATAGATAAAAGTAGTAGATTATTTACTAAAATAGAGTTTGGGTGTGTCTACAAAATATGTCATCTGAGGAAATAAGGCTCTGTGGCCTTTTATTTTCCGAATATGCTGACACCAAAAAGTCAAAAATGGTCCTAGAAACTAGAACAACTAGGTATGGTGATGCTCATGATAACACATGATAGCACGAGCAACTCAACGCAAAAAACATCTGAGAGGCCCTGGAACTCCAACTACGTACCTCTAATATGCGCGTGGAATGTCATCAACTCAAGTCTCTAGGATATTGGAAATCAACCTCTCAAGGTTGTGTTCCAACTTTGTAAGGGTATCATTTGCCTCTGGGTTCAATGTCACAGCTACTATAGGTTGCTTGCCTTGTCTATCGTATTGTCTCATCCTGGTTGGTCTGGTTGGACCCACATCTGCACATGCATTTTAGATAATTAGCCTCTGAAGACAAAAAACACTTAAAAATTGAAAATTTTAAAAATATTTCAAGATGAGAAAATTCTTACCTAGATCACCCCACTGAGCTCCAGCTGGAAGTGCGATATCAGGATCACCTCGGTAATCCATCCTGATATACGGAAAATCCTTGATCAGAACAGTCTGATGGCCCACCAAGTCAAAAAACATTGTCGTATGCCTCACTACAGGACCATCACCTCCATGATGTGCCATCTGTGCAACCCACCTCATCAAGTGTGGATCCCTCAAACCTCCCTCGTCTACCAGAATCTATTGTGGCCGAAGAATATGAACCCTCTCTAGGGAAAAAGCAACGAGAATGGAAACATAACCGAAATTTTTTAGTTTACCATTCTTGCACCTAGTCAAATAGCCTTTCACGTTTACCACTATTGCTTCACACTAGTTGTATACCGTGTATTCACAACATTCCATGATTATCCGCATTTGTTCCCATGTGCCTAATGAAGGGCATCACTGCCACACAATTTTCAAATAGTTAAAGAAATGGTCCTCAAGGGTAAACGTTTGATGGAATGAATGTCAATCTGTCCATACTTCGATGGTCCACCCCTGCAAAAGCTTCATAGATATACATCAGTAGTATATCCCCCTGCTCTCAATCCAAAAAGTGAAAGATCGGCTCCTCGATGAGACAACCCAGTCAGAAAATATATGTCATCAGCATCAATGGTGAGGCGGTGATCAGAAATCACAAAGCACTATCCCTGGACATTCCAGGTCCTCACCAGCCATGTCATAAGATCTACTTGGGATTTCATCCCAGGGATAAGCCAGTATTTCAGGAGGCCACAAGCCCTGAGAGCCTGCAAAGTAGCTGCATCAACCAAGGCATCCAAATCATTAGCTTCATTCTCTCTTTCCCTCCACTCCATTTTTGAGCAATCAAATGACCTACAGTGACCATTTAAAAGTAGTTAGAAGCATTTTTTTTAACTCATTTCATGCTTTTTGGGGTTAAAAAATTGTTTTAAAAGTAGCCTTTGGCGCCCGCTCGACTGCCCTTTTATAGACAGGGCATAGCGGCATGGAATTATCCAAAAGAATTTCATGCAGGCTAAGATTTTTCATATGGAAAATTTTATCAGCATGCACAAGTCTTTGAACGAAACCCACACAGGGCCGAGGGCACAGTTTTGAACAAATATTTATCCCAAAAACAAAATGAAAGCTTAAAATGAAAAAATAAATAGATAGAAAGCTAAGTTATGGAGAGTTCTTCTACTTAGAGGAAACGATGCACAATTTCACCCAATGGTTGGCTCAGTATCAATCCTAGAAGTTCGTTGGTAAAAACTCCTCTCTCTGCTTTGAACTAGTGAAAATGCAAATGGTAAAAATAAAATTACTTTTTCCCACTTTTATAAGTTTTTTGAGCTTAAAAAATATTATTTTTATATTTTGAATTTGTTTGAGAGGGAAAACACCCTTTCAAGCAGTTATGATAGGTTATTGAGTTTAAATGTGCAGGATCGTTTACAAAGTAAAGATAAATCATTTTCGACATTTTAGCATACTTTTATCACTTTTTATGCTCTTAAAAATTATGAAAAGCTAATCCCTTTTCAAACTTTTTCAAAAATTAAAATATTGTCGATTACTTGCTTGTTCGAACTCGTAAAAGTAAATGAACAACCGTCCCCTCAGTATAAGTTTACCCCTTTTACGGACAGAGCCAAGACCATTTACGAAAAAGGTATACGTTGATAAAGGATGGTAAATAGAGTTCTCTCTTGTATTATTTTATCCTTTTTAGACCTAAGAGACTAAATTGATAAAAAAGAACCTGATGGAGTCTACTTATGTTTTTCTTTTGACTCTTTAGAAATGAAAAAGGCTAAGCTTTACTTTCTCTAGGCTCGTTAAAATTTCATGGTTAAAGAGCTAAATGAGTTTCATTTTTGTGTCTTTTTCAAACTCTTAAATGAAAATGACATCGAGTTACCCCTTTACTAGACTTGTAGAAAATTAAATAGTATAGGACTCATTAAGAATAACAAAATTGAATCATTCCTTCTTAGGGTTCTTTAAAAATACTTCGATGGACTCATCCAAAGGATGAGCTTATAGTCCAAGCATATGTTATCCTCCTCAAGCTTGTAAAAAATAAAGAGGTACTTGCCAATAATGGTGGGGGCGGAATTGGGGAAGGTGTCCATTTTACATCATCAATTAAAAGATAGCATGTCGCTCTTGAACATGGCACTCCATCACATTCATGTCTAGGTTGGGAAATCCATTTTTCTTACAGTTAATCAAATCTCATTGAAAATCTTGATGGTTTTGGGTATTATCGTTGAGTCAAATGCTGCCAAATCATTATAGTGTCGTTATGTGTTGTGTTAGTGCTTGGAATTCACCTAGGCTGAGATAGACAAACTCTCAAGGCTACATCAAACCATTTCACCTCGTAGCTAGCCCTACGAGGTATGAGAAGGCTCTCTCGGGTCAAAACTCGATGGATTTTGTCAATAGGATGAGTTGACCAATTAGGAACAAGGATTTTAGGCTAGTAAACTGATATGGGGGATTGGTTTAGAGTTTTTGGATTTTTTGGTGGCAATTGGAGGGAGTGCAATTCAGGGTGTGGGAATTGAGCTCAGTTTTTGCAGGTGATTCCTTGGGGCAAGGTAGGAATCTATGCTGATGCTTTTAGTTGAAAGAGATGATCAAGGAGGAAAGGAAAAAAGCTAAAGAGGGCAAACAATGAATTTGAATCCTCTCTAGACGGTCGAAAACATAAAATTTAAACAAAATTGAAAGCTGAGCATGGCACGCATGAATTCAAACTTTATCACTTCTTTTGTTTAAATAGCAGCGAGAGATTAAAGAATGGAACACATAAACACACTTACAATAACAGTAGGAAGCACACCATCAACATAATAATCCACAAGAATCCACAATGAAGTCTGCAAAACCCTGGCCTTCCTTTGTCCTCAAATTGCAGAAAATACAAGTCAATAATACAATAGCACTTCTCCCTCTAGAGTCCAACCTTCCAACCTCTCAAAATGACTAAGAGACCACATAATATAGGCAAGCTAACCTCTTCCCTTGCCTCTAGGGGTCGAGCTCATTCTTCTAGGAGCATTTTGAACTAATTCCAAACTAAGCACTAGATAATAGGCAGCTCAACAACTTGCCTCTATTACTTAGCTAACTAATTCATGCATTAATTTTTCACTTTTTACATCAAGGAAGCTTCTAGAAGAGTAAAGAGAGGTAAAATCTATCAAAGTGCCATGAAAATATTACATTTATCCATGATTTACAAGTAAAAATAGTCAACCATAGTCAAAACAGTGTTTTTTTACCAAAAAAGTCAATTATGGCAAAGTTAGCTCTCACATCCGCGCCCCCTGGCTCTCACTTCCGCGCACCTTTGCAGCAACTTTTGAGTGGGTTCCACTGGTCCAAATCAGGTGCAAGATGGCTCATTGGAAAGCTTGGCCTGTCTACTTTCCATCCCAAGTGGAATTTCTGAATTTGGAGTTGTTTTGCCCCATCAAAAACCATTTCTCCCAAGGTCACTTTCTGCAACTCAAAAAGTGGGCAGAAAGTCATTTTTTTGATGTATTTTGAGCTTTTGGAGGCTCAAATCTCAAAATTAAACTTCTCCCGAGTATTGGTAATTTTTATCTTGGCATGCCCTTTCCAAAAATGCCAAGTTTGCAAAATTCCGAGCAGTCCTTCAAAATGTCCGCGCGCGCGACGCGGACGCGACACGGAAAAAACCTGTAAATGGCACAAAAAATTCACAAATGACAAAATTTTCTCCAAATTTCTTGAAATTTGGGCTGGGAGTCCCCAATCAAGTACCATGCTCAGCCAAAGAGGCTTTGGCCAAAATTTGGAGTAAATCGGGCGTTTTCTTTCGTTTTTGTGTTTTGGCCAACCGTCCTTGGAGCACCTTCGTTCTCGCCGATAGTTTTGACATTTCTCTCAAACCATGGCACCTGTGTAAAACGTGAAAGAGGTTTTTCTTCTTTGGCATGTTGTGGACAAAAACCTGTCTCAGTTTTCCAAAATTCATCTCTGACTGCTCTGAAATATCATTTGAGTGAAACTTGCCCCGATGTGTGAAACAAGGAATTTGGTCGAAATGAAGCGAAATGAAGGGGATAGGGGGCTTCTAAATTCTTGGGGAAATTTTTGGGAGTGGGGAAGGATGTTAGGAAGCAGGGGAAAGTGGAATCTCAGAGATTGAGTGAGGGGAAGGGGTCCAAAAGGGCAAATCACAGGCCAAACCTAGAAAATTGCCAGGTTGTAGCTAGAAACTAGGGTTAGTGCAAAAATGAGGATTTTGGGGAATCTGGGTGTTGGGGAGTGTATGATATGGTACTTGAAGGATAGGGGAAGGTGTATGAACATCAGGAAACAATTTTTTCCATTGATTTGACCATCCAAGAGAAATTGGCTTCAAAACCCTAGGAGAGGGAAATGAACTTGCCAAGGCACAACTGAAGCATGAAGATGTAAAATGACTCATTAGACACTGACATGATAATGAAAACCCTATGAATGATGATAGAATCAGCTGAATGATGACATAGACTGACATTTGGGCAACTTTAGAAGGAGTGAAAACAAACCCTAGACCTAATGCTTAGTGACCAAATTTTGTTTGAAGACTCTTTGAAATGACAAAATTTGACCTTGACACTTTCAAAATAACTTTGTAAGAGTATATTTGATCACGGGAGGAAGGCTGGAAAGACTGACACTAACATGTTCTATGAGTTAGGGTCACCCTTTCCATGATTCTATAATAAAGGATTCATAGATCGAATGTCTCGTTTCTTCTATTTTCTTTTCTCAGTTTTGACAACATATGAGTATATTGTGCCAAGCGAGGATATGTTCATGAACTCCATTTCTGTTTGGATGTATCTACGGAAAAAAGCATGATAATTGAGCACCAAATATTTCTCAAAGTATTTGATACCCAACTTCATGAGAAAGGTATGGAAGATATTTGTGATCTATGGAAATGTTGGTCCCTTTCTTGCGATAGTTTGGTCCATCTCATGTAGTTTTCTTTCTAGATTCCAAAATGGTAATATTCTTCCTTAACAACATCCCTAAGAGAGTCATAAGTGGGTGCAACTAAAAATAGTGTGGGTTCCTCCATTTCCCTTTTCTCATAGTAAGTTTCCCACTAGTCCTTGACATGGGGGGAGAACTTAAGGAGCAAAAATCATTTCTTTATTAAAAAAGAATGGACTAAAAAATATCCTTCTAGTAGACTTAACCAATTGTCTAGAGCATTTGTATCTATCCGGCCTTTAAATATGGGAATATCAAAATTTGTTTCTACCTTAAGGGGGCGGTGCCTCCGAAGTGGCCACTTAATGAAGATATGCCACCTATGGGCATTCATCGAAGGATTTGGGAAAAATTATCCATCATCTTCTTCCTTTATTTCTTGAGGGATTCTTCGAGCAAAAAGTTTGATACGATCTCCTTTTCCCTCATCTTTCTTTGCTTCCACCATGGAAAGTCATGTTGACGTAGGTTTTATGAACTTTGTCAATAGGGGAGAAATGACCTAGACCAGATCTCTTTAAATAGCCCTACATTTTTGGTGAATTCACTCTTGATAAGTTTTAAGGCTCCGTTGTCCTTTGGATTCCTTTTCTTGCAAAGATGAAACCAGGGAAAAACTAATCCTAACCTAGACTATCAATATAAAACCTAAATTGTTGTTAATATAACTAAATCTATTGGTTAATAAAATAATAAAATACAATCTACAAGTAAACTAATCTAATTAATTTATTAATTATTATCAGTTAAATAACCACAATACACCAATCATATTATCACTAGTAATAAAAATACAATGAATTATGTACTGGCAATAACAAGATTATGATAAAACGCATGAAAATACCATAACATAATATAACTCGTTCAAATAATGAACTATAATTATTCATGCAAGAATATTACGAAATAAAATATGACTTTAATTTATATATGTAAAATTGTAAATTAAAATTAAAGAGAATGATTCTTGATGCAAATAAATACAAATACTCGTAACTACAAAAATGCAAGTTACTTGTCTTTTTAAATGAACTTGGATCAAACTATGTTTGTTCTAAGAATAAGCATCGAGAACATTTGAAAAAATATAACTCATGCATTCTAATTTCTATTTCTCTGCCAAAATGCATATAAATGATAATGGTAACAATTTCTTTAAATGGTTTATGAAACAAACCAATAATTGAAAGAGTAATACAAAACAAAAATTTCAGAGTAAAAACATTAATACAATTCATATAGAGGAAATGGCATTCCTCAATAACCCAAATTTTGGGAATAAAATCAAAACAATCTAGATAAGATAAATGTCCACATCATCAAATATCAATCTCAAGACACAAATCACTAGAGAAAGACATTGGTCGAACAATAAACTAATGTAAATTGGTCGAACAATAAACTAATGTAAATTGGACTAATGTGCATCTGATTAGAAATGATATAACATGTTCGCTATTTATGGATTGAAATCATAGATATAGTAGACTACTATCCGCTAAATATTGAGAAGTCGAATTAGACAAAACCTTGAAGACGATAAAAAAAAAATCACTAAATAAGTATATTCAAGTGAATAAAACTAAGTCCAAAAAAACTTAGAATAGTGCTTAAAAATATTCCACAATCACCATGAAATTCCTCAACAATTTTTCCCCAAAACCTCCTTTTCACTTTCAAAACGAGAGGTTTATATTAAATTACCTCCATTATCCATGTATAAATACAGACTATAAAATCCAAACTTAAAAAAAAAAAAAACATATTGTTCACTTGGTCTGTTGTTCGTATCTCAACTGATAAAAATAAATAAAAATAGCAACTAACAGGAATTCCTTGCTGGATCTGCAACAACTACATATTTATCCAGAGTAACATGTTACATGAAAATCAAGATAATTGTTTCATCTAATACGAATTCTTCCTGTTACAAATAAAAAAACAAAATTAATAATTGATATTGTCATCAAAAGAGGGTTGTTATAGAATCTTAGTTTTTAACAACCTTTTAGTTTTAGCAATGAATATCATAACAATAGCATATCTTAAAATCTTCGAACCTAAAATATAGATAACAATAAGAACCTAAAATATAGATAACAATAAAAACCTTTATTTAGCACGACCTGAATCATCTGTATTTGGAGAAGTTATCTCTTTGACCCTAGATGACTTAACAATAATATGTGTACTAGAGGACAATGATTTTCTTTCCATTTTGAATGATTTCCATTCTTTTTTCTTTTCCATAGCTTGATTTGATATTCTAATGTGCTCATTTTCATGTAACAACTGGTTGATATGAACATTCAAGTGAGGAACAATGAATTATAATTGTTGATGCCAATACATATTTGATATGTTTTCATTAAAACGGGAATAATATTGAGAACCTTTTGTAAACTTACTATCAGCATCACAAGCATTGTTACCATCATCCGTGAAATTAAAACTATCCTATGTCTCGGGTTTGTTCTTATTAGAAATGTAGATCACTACTAATATGGGGGGGGTGTGGGGGGCGGTTGAATTAGTAGTGAATACACTTATGTTAAAATTGGAAACCAGGGACAAACTCCATATGGATCATCTTATCTATGGAAGTTGATATTTTGTTGGATTCCTCTCTTTGAGAGGTGTAGGATTGATCTAAAGATCATCTGATTCCCACATGTATTCATGGAGATATGAATTTATTTGTGTTATGGGACAATTCGTCAAGGTTGGCCAGCAACCAAATTTCCCCCACTTGTGCTCAACATTTTAGTATAAAAAGAGGTGGCTTGCTAGTCATTTGGACACACACTCTTCTTGTGATCTCTTCCTCTCCACTTGTCTTTGGGTTTTGGTGGGAGGAGAGATCCTAAGAGAATACACTACCCTAAGAAGAGTTGCCTTAGATGCTGCCACGGGAAAGAAGGATTTACACAGCCCCTTGAAAAAGATGCCCTATCTCTATGTAGTCATGATGAAGCCTCCCTATACACAGTCATGATGAAGTTGCCCTAAATGCAGTCATGAATATGGGCTTCTAACGTTGCCCTAATGAAGCCTTAGTGTTGCCCTAATGAAGAAGACTTAACGCTGCCCTAGCAGAAATACCTAGCTGCAGTCAAGTAGAATGTTTTTATGCCCAGCAAGCCGCAGTCCTAATGTGAGGACTATAGTCTTACCCTAGCCGCAGAAAATGATAAGATTTGGCCATCTCTAATAGTCTAAGATACGCTTCCTAAAAGGTTCCTAATCTGTTGTCTCTAGTCTACACTATCCGTAGTAATGAAGTGACTTATCTGGACATTATCCCAGCCCTAGACAAAATTCCCTAATCCATAATTAATAGGGACACCTTTACACTGGTATAGAGGAGTTCTAACACAACATTTTAATCTGTTGTTTGATGTGCCCTGATTTGCAGTTATGATGAAGCCCTATTTGTAGTATAGAAGGGCTAATAAGCAGTAATCTATTCACTATAAAAGGGACCCTAAATAGGTAGTTTGGAATGGCTTATATCTATTGTCCCTAGCCGCAACAAAGTAGCCTAAGTTAAGGGTTTGTTCCTTCTTAGGAGGTTGAGTCAAAAGAAGCATTGGATCAACCTACTGGGGTATCATTGTGCTTCAGGAAAACTGTGTGTTAGGTAGCAGGCCATAAAACCATAGTCATATATCTCTTATGGGAATTTGAGGGCTCAGATGATCATGATCTAAGGAGTTGTCAATAGATGGAAAATAATGATAGATGCACTATGCTGAATATAGCACATGTATGCTGGGTACAACATAGTGTAAATGTCATAAGCATTATATTGTGGGCAGAATGGCACAGTATGGTGCAGAACAATGGAAGTACAATGCAACAAAATGGTACATCATGCTGATGATGTGCATGTAGGTATAATAGTAGCACGATGCATTGCAACAAATTGTTGATCATGAGTACAACATGATGATGTGATACTTCTCAGTGATGGGAGCAACATAGTGATGAGAGCAGCTCAGTGATTGGGTGTAGCACAATGTGAGGTGTAGCATGATGATTAGGTGCAACGTAGTGATGGGTGTTGCATGTTGATCGAGTCACCTTGGAGGACTAGATGAAGCAATATGCCTTCACCTGAGATCAAATCAGCTACCTCATTATGTGATCTTCATGGTGAATATCTCTGCTCTTATCTTGTCAAGTCAAAGTGTTGACTTCTGATGTATATGTACTATCTCTCTCTATGCTGAACTATTGAAGAACATAAGAAGAATTGATCAAGGGTTTCCACACATTTGGGTTTGTCCCTCTCTAGCACCACATCTTGTGTCCTCTTGTGTTGGGTTGTCTTCTGCGATTAATGTTTATGTTCTATCTGGATTTTAATATCATGCTAAATGTGATTGCTAATCTGGAACTTGTTAGCACCTAAATCTGCCTTAGGCTTAAGGAAGGCAAAATTCAAGGTAACCACAAACCATGCTCAGTCTGGTAGCTAGCCCTACCAGAACAGGAGAGGGCTCTCTCTGTGTCACGCTCAGTGAATAAATAAACGATATGGACTAAGATGACTTAATATGAATATTGATTTTAGGCTAGGTAAATAAATATGGAAACAAGAAGGAATTTTTTATAATGACTGAGTTTCTGGGATGTATGGGACCACCGAACAGCAATGAGCAGAGAATTTAACATAAAGGCACAGATTATTTCGTGAGGCAAGACAGGCGGAAATTCTAGAAATTTAATTTGAAGTAATGCAAAATGGAAAGATTGTTTAGGAGGGTGAAAAGGGCATAAACACATGAATCCTTTTCAACAGATGAA
>APFE030324250.1:396557-411917 GCA_000404065.3 Pinus taeda | reverse complement strand
ATCCTTCGACCCTTTGCTGTCTTCTTTTGCCAAGCCTCAACTTGAGCAGCATCAGTAGGCTTTAGGACATCAGCATCTATGAACTCCTTCAACCCATTGTCATCTAACACTGCCTCCATCCTGTCTTTCCATGCGATATAATTCGAGCTGCCTTCAACGGCATACTCCAATCGCAATCCGTTGATAGACATTTCAACTTAGACACCAAGACAACACTGCTGCGAATTCAAATTCCACCAGCTCAAAACTCAACCGCTTCTGTTCTAAAATTCATGAGAACAAAGTATTTCTCATACAGAGATTGACTGTATGGTCATTTACCGGATATCTCACCTTCCAAAAGAAGGATGAATCCAGAGGCTACCTAGCCCAATTACAGACTCTGCCTGAAGAAATAAAATGTAATCACTTTATGAATAATAGATCTGATGATCAACTTCGCTCCGATACCACGTAGAAATTTGAATAATATAACACTTATTCACAAATATTTTCCTAACTATACACTATTTGCAGAATGCATGCATAATACATAACCTTCTCTACCATTGTTTATCAATTTGCAGAATTAAAAAAAAACAATCGTATGCGCACATTGAAACATCAATCACACATATCAACACAATATGTAAGGGGAAAGCATGCAGCTGAAAACCCCCAACTATCTGTATATTATAATGATAGAGAACATGTAACAATGCATAGTACAATACTCCTCAGAAGTACTCAGTACTATCTCAACATGCTACACACAAACTAGCTCAGTTCTGAACAAGTCATGGGTTCAAATCTCCTCCACTGTTTTCCTGCCTCTATTGTGCAATCCAAGTTGAGAATAGATGAGATCCAAGTTCGAACCCCCTTGGCTTGTACTACGCAATTCTCATTGGCAATCTCAATCAATGATTGTGCAAATCTCGTGCACAGCTATAGTCACAACTGTGATAGTAGTCTCACCTTTCACCCACCTCTAACACTTGTCTCCACTGAACTGTCCATGCACTGAGTTAACTGATGCATTCTTTAGTCAACTTATGAGTTAATAATTAGTGAATTAATTAATAATTAATTCACACCACTCATCACTAGTGTATTTGTCAGTTAGACTAAATACAACTAGTTAAACTAAGAACTAAGTCAAACCGAACACAACTCCATCAACTCCTCAATCAACTCCACCAAACTCAATCACTTGAGTTCTAACTGAAGTCCATCATGCAATAGCTCAACTAACCCATAGGAAAAGCGTATTTCCTTCTGGGAGTTGCATGTGCCACATCCGTAGCTCGAACTGAAGTGTTGCAAGAGGATAAGATAATGTTTATAGTCCAAATATTATTAAGAGCTAATAATATTCAACTGTTCTATTTTTTGACTGGAAGTCTAAAAATAGACTCCACCCATATGTCTAAAAATAGATGTCCATCTATTTTTACCAACATGACCAATCATCCATAAATAGCATCCTGCAACTCATAGACCATGATCCATATGTCTAAAAATATACATAGTCTAAAAATAGACTTTGCGCCAAAACTAGCCTATGGGCCCACTTAGTGAAGGCGACTTCTTTTCACTAAGCTCCATCATCTTGTTGCATTTTCAACATGTTGTCCCAGACGCAAGTCATGGAATTCTCTCGCTTGTTTGCAATAGAAGCGATCTATCAGGTACCTTTCCTTAAAATATTTTTGAAATTTTTCCTAGGTAATATTCTACTCACTTACTCCTCTCACAATCTTGACTTCCTCCCACCACAGGGTGGTTTTCCCTTGTAATTGGAAAATGGCTAACCGTGCCTTGAGGTTGTGATCGTATTCATATAGCTGGAAATATTTGTTCATATTAATCAATCGTGCCTCTGCTGCTTCTTCCTTTTCTCCGTCAAAGTGTGGCGGTTTGATCTTACAGAATTCCCGTTGCAACTCTATCTATTGCCTTTTTTATGTCTATTGCTCGGAAGCGTTATCAGATCGTTCTTCCCATTCTTCATCCCTTCCTTCTGACTCCTCTGGTTCTGTGTGGTGATTCTGTTCCTCTGACACCCTTTGCTACTCAGCACTAGGATTTAGCGGTTGCTAATTTTTCTTGTCTGATAGGCTCTTTAAAATCCTTTCCTACTCCATGGTTATCCTAGCATTATCCTCCCATAATCAGGCCATTTCATTTTTCAACTCTTGTACTGTCTCTAATATTGCAAGGTTTGTATTGTGAGTCTCCTCTCCAAGATGTACCCATAATTCTAGGTTATTTCTAGGGCTTGTTGCAGGTCCCTGACCCGCTACAAACCTATGGGGTCTGCTGCCTGCCCTTCTCATGTTGGCTGTCTTCTTTTTTTCCCGGTCTTAGCCTAAGAATAGGAACAGAGGAAGGGTTAGCACATTAACAGTTTTTATTTTTCTTTTTTGAGTATAAATAGAAATGCAAAGAAAAATATATAATGAATCCTCTTCAGCTATTTATTTCCCAAAGGCCACAGTTTTGAAAACGTGGCTTTGATATCGCTTGTCATATACCCATATTTTTTTTTACGGTTATAAATATAAGCATTTACATATCCCAAAGTTATTTAATTCGCATCGTTTTGTAAACAAATTCAATCTACATATTTCAATGTGATTTAACTTTGCATCCTATCTACGTACGCATAATCCATATATTTATGAAGGTGGCAGACTCAGCATTTAATCAAGCCATGGTTTGAGTGCAATCTACACCGTTGGTTGTCTTGGGAAACAGATTATGGAACTATGGTCATCGATATATCCACCTTCTATTGTTAAGTTTGGAATGCTAATTTTAATACATGCACTACCACTATACGTGGCATGTGTAGTTCTGATCGATTCTGCTACAGCCTCAGGATCCCTTTTGGATCAACGGTGTTGAAGCTGGATTGGCGATCCAACAGTTGTGGAGAGCTCGGTCCTTGTCCACACCACTTAGTATTGATTTCGAACTTCATTCTTCCGCCATTTCATTTGATCCACCACTTGGTTGCTGCTCTCGTCCATGTCTTGTTCTGCTCGTCGATCCAGGCTTCTATAGTGATAATGGGAGGTGCTCAGCACGCTATACTTTGGCCTTCATTCTCCAACTCTGTCACTGGTAAGAATTTTGTTGTATAGACTATGTAATTCCAATTTCCTTGCCCAACAGTGGTTGAAACTCCCTCATGCATTAATAGTTCCTTTTTTTTCTTTCATTTGTCCTGAGACTACTTGGATATCGAACTTATTGTCTGTGGTCTCTTGCAGGTTCCTCTCGGCTCTGTCTTCGAGCTTGGCATCGAATGAGCCACAGTTCTCCGGAGAAGGAACTAACTCCAAATTCCGTTGGGTATGAGGGTTTCCACCTGGTTATGGTTTTTAAAATTATTGCTCCATTAATATTGGTGTGAGAGGGACCTAAATCCAGAGCTTGATACTATTTTTGTAATGTATTGCTTAGGTTTTTAGCTCACCCGTCGAGACTCTGTTCTCATGTATCATGTATATAATTTTTGTAAAGAAATTTAGCTTCTTAGGGCTTTACCTCTGAATCCAAATGAGTTGCGATGGCCTATTTGTAAATATTTTCAACTGTCTTACAGCTCGTCCATTTCCTTAAGTTTATGTTTCGTTATAAGTACTAAAAGTCATACGCTAATGACATTTGGTTTATGGGATCATTATGTATATCCTATACATTTGGAACGTCTCCCTCTTGGGTTACAATTACCGTAGGGTTTATACAGTTTTCCAAATGAGATTATCATGTATTTTTCTTTACCTAATATAGCTCTTCAACTTATTTTACTGCAGAGTTCCAGGTGGTGCCAATATATGTTTAAATATGAGTTCCACGTTTATTGTTTTCATGGTTTCCTTAGTTTAATATTACACATAATTACTTGCTCTATTTTCCAAAGAACGTTGTCCTTTGAATCACTCATTTGTTACAGTCCTCTGGCTACGTAATTTAGAGAAGGGGTATTTATATTCTTTGTTGTTTAGTCTCACCAATAAAATTTGGCAGTAAAGCCATGGTTGTTTTTCTTTTCTTTCTACTATGACGGAACAATATCGCCACTAGAAATATACTTAAAATTGGCAGTAAAGCCAGGGTTATTTCTTGTTGTAATACAACGGAAACAGTATAGCTACTAGACATATACTTATCTGACAGTTAACTGATTAGATAATTGATTACCTCAATTGAAGGTTTGAGTACAAACACGATGATTTGAGGGTTTGAGTACAGACACGATAAATTGAGGGTTATGGGGCTACTCAAAAGAATTTAAGGAAAATCATCCACTCGGAGGGCTGGGTCGACCCTCAACACAGGTCCGCCTTCCTTCATTTAAATGTAATCCAACTCCTATTATAACAAGCTTTTAAATCTAGACTAATACCCTACACCTAGGGTTCTGGCACATGAGTTTGTAAATTCCCCACTCACAGAAGGCAATTTTAATTAGCAACTATAGAGTTATATAGTGTTGTTCTTTCCGGGCTTTTCCCTATTCACTAATACACAATTTTCCCCTACCTCTATAGTGCTCTACTCTACATCCCAATAGGATAAGAGATGGTTTTACATGTATAAATTTTGTTCCCTTTACTGTACAATTTCTCTGTTAAGATGACCCTTACAATATTCTTTTGTTTTTGTTCCTTGATTATTAACATGGGTTTCTAGTAAGAGTCTCTTTCTCTAATGACTCAGCTTTTGATAATATGTCACAACAGTGCAACCATTTAATATAGCTTACTTCCTTAATGTTTTTAAATCCTTCTAAAACAGTTCGGCCACTTACCTGTGCCACTGTAACTCACAAAACACTTGAGAAGCCGAGATTACCTCTGTTCATCTGCTCCCAATCTGCCACCCGTCCATGAGATTCGTCTTTCGGGACCAGAATCTCCCCTCTAGCTCTCTTGTAGGACCATTGTCCGCAGCAAGACATTCTCACTTAGTGCTTGGCTATCTGGTCATCACCAAATTTAGCCATTTTCCTATTTCCTTTTTTTTTTTTCTGCATGTCCCAACAGCACAGACTTCCCCCCGACCCCCTCCCTCTTTTCCTCTGGAAGCCCTTCCAGTTAGGGAAAACAGTTAGGGTTGGAATCACAACAACTGTCTTGCCTCCAACTTCCTCCTTGAGAAGTTGTCAGCTCTTAAAGAAACATTTCTTATTTTTTTTAAAAGAAAATATTATTAAATTCAAACAGATAATAATATCAATTCAGTTTGTCATTTACCACAGTAAAGTCAAATATTTACATTTATCCCAGGGCATTACAATAATATGTTAACAATATTTGTGTTAAAAAATAATGAATTTAGGGAATAATAATAATAATATTCAAGTAAAATGTTAACATATTTATGTTTAATATGTTAATAATGTGGTGTGAGAAAGATTTAACAGCTAAAAGAAAATTAAGATATTTTAAGGAGGTCATCAACTCCACCCTAAAAAATCAAAAGTATCTTTCTATTTTAACTAGCTCAAAGAAGAAAATTAATATAGTCAAGATTAGAACATTATGAGCTCCATGGCGAAACGGGTCGTTGGGTAGTTCCTAAAACACCGTGGATGAAAAGGTTCTTCCATCTCTGTGAGAATACGAACATCACGGATGAAAATCACTTCCTATTAGAATGCCCTGCGTAGCCTTTTACGTTGTCAAAATTACAGTGAGCTCGGGAGGCTTCTCCCAAGCTTTTTGAGCATAGGAATAAAATCTTAAATCAAACTAAATAAATCGTTTCTTTAGAACTGACAGACCAAAATTTAGTTAACCATCATCATCATCAATAATTTATTTCAAAATTATTATTAATTTTTATATACTCCATATAATGACTTTGTAATACAATTTTATAAATGAAAAAATTATCCTTCCATCTCATTAATATGGAAAAAATATTAAAAAACATACTTTATATTTTAAATAGTAATAACTAATTCAAAATAAACTATTTTAACTTTTCTTAAATTAATTTTCATTTAAAAAAAATTAAGAGTATTATATTTTAAATAGTATTCAAAATGATTACCAACTAATTCAAAATAAGGTATTTTTTATTTTTTTTGCTTAAATTAATTTTTATTTAAAAATAAATAAAAATAATTTTAATTTTTTTTGCTTAAATTATTTTTTATTAAAAATAAATAAAAATAATTTATTTTAATTAATTATTTGTTAAAACTCTGCTTATTCTAATAGATTTATTTTATAGATATTAAAATTATGTTTTGATGTTTATATATTATTTATTTATTTATTTTTACATTATAAATAAATAATTTGTATTCATTGTAATGAGTTCTTATAGCTTTTTTTTTTTATAAGAAAATATTTATAATTAAATATTATAAATAAAATTCTGCATTGCTAAATTATTTTATAATTAATAGATATAATAAGTAAGTTGCAATTTATTTTAAAAATTAGTTTGGTTATTTTCAATTTTATTAGGTATTTAGTTAGTTCACGTAGTTTGAATTTTTTTAGTGAAGATATTAGTTTAAGTTGATGGTTTATTACGAATGGCATCTATTAATGTGGAAATATGGCTCTTGGATTTTCTAAAGAATTTTTTTAACAAAGAGGTTACTCTTTATTTTTTTTAGCATTTTCCAGCGTTTATAAGTTAATGGACATATGAAAATGACCCCTTATATCAAGCACATTTATTAATATGATTGTGCTAATATAACATATAGTTGAAAATTACATATTTGTTATTATTATATATTACTTAGTAATATTACTCTACCCTAATTTTGGATCTCCATTTATTTTCTATCTCTATTAACACCTTAATTTAGAAAATGTTGTTATTAGTCTATGGATAGTAAGCAAATAAATTGTTAATATTTTCAATGGAAGATTAACCTCAAAAAGAAAGAGAGATAAACACATGATCTTCCAAAAAAAACTACCCAAAATTTACCTTTATGTTTAAATTTGTTTATCATTTATTTATTTAAATTGCTTATTAATTTTCTTTTAATATTATTATTAAAAAATATAACACCCTTTTATTTAATTTATTAAAAAATATTATTGTTTTATAATATTTAAAAGTAAGTAATTAATAATAAATTTTTATATATGTAAAATAACCAATATCACATTAAAAAATTATCATATAAAATAAAATTCATAATTCAATAACAATAACAATATAAATAATATTTAAAATTCAATAACTAATAATTACAATTTTTAATTGTAAAATTTAAGATTGACTGGTGTGATAGAGGCCTAAGTTGTAACTCAATGTACCCAAGGAGAGAGGGAGAGAGGAAAGTATGATGGTCATCTAAACATTCATAACTATTTTCATGCACATGAATGGGACAACTTAAAAGATGTTGAAGAAGCATCTTATTGGGTAAAGTGCTCGGTTTGGAAAGTAACCGTATACGTCAACACACACCTCTAGATCATACTCCAAGACTAAGCCTTAAGGTAGGTGATTTTTAACTCACCAATTACTTGTCGATTGCCATTTTTCTTAGGCACAACTTGCACCACGTTTTATGCATCACTGGTGTAACCCAGCCCAAAGGGCCCGTTGTTCCACACGTCTGTATGTGGTGATGTGTCCACAAATATCGGCTTGTGATCCCGCGTGGAGATTGTCCGCAGGAGATTTTTTACTGTGGGTTGTAGTTGTGAGTTTAATGCGGCATTTATGGCTCTCTTGGTTATTCTGGATTGTTCTTTTCGCTACGAATGTCTGCAAGGGTTTTTTTGGGTTTGTTCCGTGGAACACTGCTTCGTTTGTAATGGTGATTACTGGTTGATCTCAGGTGGTAACTGTTCACGAATACTCCTCCACTTGACTTGGCCGTGAACTTATGGAGAATTCCGCTTGTATGTTGGTGTCGCTCAGTTTTGTGGTGTTGATTCGAACCTGGTAAGTTCCCGACTATTTCTTTCATAACTGCATGTGCTCTGTATATGTTTTTCTGTCGAATTTGCTCTTCGTATTCTTGTTCGCTGTATGTGGACCTGTGTATATGGTCCGGTCAGGGTTGCTTTTTCGAATTCTTTCTCGTTTGTTTGTGGACCTGTGTATGTGGTGTTGTTAGGGGTTTACTCTCAAACTCTTGTTGTTTCTACGGTTCAAGTCTGGTTATCGAACCTCATGCTTTCCGCTACTCTTGGTTTTCATTTCGTGAATGTTGGTGACTGCTCTGAACACAGGGTCACTCTAGCGGTCGCTCGTTGGCTTGAACACGTAATGTCTTCCGTCCCTGCTTCAATCTATCCAGATTCTGTTACTCTTTCTTACCCATGTTGCTCCTTTGGTCTCCAGCTCTGCAACTCATCCGTGACAATGCTATGGCTCAAATTCAACTTTGCTTGCTCAGGTAACTATGGTGGTTTTCTCAGCGTGCATTGTTTTGTTTAACCGAGTGGTTTCTCCCTTAACATATATGTAACTTAGCTTTGGTGTTTGTTGGTTACGGCATGAGCACGTGGATTCTCCAGTTCCTTTTGTCACAGAGAACCGATTTCTCGGTAGGCCTGACTCCTCAAGTCTTCGGTCTATTATCTCGAATAATTAATGGTCACGGGTTCTGTAGGTTGTCTGTAGTTTTTCGTTGTCTGTAGCTTGTCGTTGTTGTTTCTTATGCCTTCGATTTGCGCAATGGTCGTTTAATAGAAAGGTTATCGTCGGCTATGGGTAAACCCTCGTCAAGGGTTTCGGTTGTAATGCTACTTCGGTTACACACTTAGTTTTGTTTTACTTACGGGGATGGGACCCGTGGTGTACATATATGTTATGTTTGACAATAATTAATAGAAATTGCTTGGCAATCGATTTCAATTTCTCAATGAAATGAAAAAATGCGTAACAGAATTACCTATGTTCCGTGGTTGCTTTCTGTGTGCAATTATTTTGCCTTGTACTTCGGTTGTTCATGCCTTTCAGTTCTTTGCTTTGCTGTGTGCAGAAATCCGCCCAAGTTGGAGATGAATTGTGTGTTTATATTCGAGGACTAGAACAATGCTTTACATAGGCATTCTCAATTTGTCTCTTTATCAAACTGTAACAAAAAAAAACTAATACTAGAATGAACAATAAAAATGTTTGCAGATGGAAAATGGTCTAAGAGATCTATATTTGTATATTGTTTGTTTTTTACTCTTCTTCTAAAATCGCTGAACCTTTTCCTTCTGTTACATTTTGGCTTTTATGCCCCTTCCATTTCAGTTGATTTTACAGTTAATCAAACTGCCATAGGATTTAGTTACAAAAAGATCTTGTTATCGTTGATAACCATATTTGTCTGATATTACAAGATTTGTATGAGAAGTTTGTCATTTCTCTCCTAATTTAACAAACTATTCCCTAGCTACAGTTCGAACTACAGTAATTATAGCTGTCTAACTAACTTTTACTGAATTTACCGACTCTGTTAAAAAACAAATTAATTAAAAAAAAACTATCTCATGAATACGTAAAAATAAAATAATCCAGTTGATCAATAACCTTCAAACCTGGTTGAGACTTTGTTCGGTTATGGAGAGCTAGATGCTCCTGCATCAGGCTCCCAGGGTAAAAGGAGATCATGACTCTGGTCCATGAGCTCCTCGACCGAAGTTCCTGTTTGTGCAATCTACCTGGCGTCAAGCCATGAGTTGTCCTCAATCAGACGGTCCTTCCACTCGACCAGGTATTGTAAGTAGTTCTTCCGCCGAGTACGTCTAGCCACCTGAGTTTCGAGGATGCCTTCGATCTCAGGAGGTTGAACATAAGGCATCTGTCTCTTCCAAGTTTCTCCATCCTCCTCGATATTCCGTGTGGATTGTCTGGGTCCATCTTCTTTTCCCTCCGTGGGGTCATCTATGTACGGGAACAAATCTACTACATTAAAGACAGGTGAAATGCCTATCCTGGGTGGCAATTGTATCTCGTAGGCATTTGCCAAAAATTTCCGAAGGACTTTACGAGGCCTTATCTTTTTCTACTTTAGTTTATTGTATGTACCCTTAGGGAAACGTTCCTTACGTAGGTGTGCAAGGACTTCATCCCCCACTTCAAACTGAACTTCCCTCCTCTTTAAATCTGCATGTTGTTTGTATTTTAAGCTGTTGTCCTATAATTTTGCCTTCACCTGTTCGTGTAAGTCTCTCATTGTGTTAGCAAAATCCTCTCCATCCACACTCTGTCATTCCTGTAAGCCAAGATCCCGAAGCTCATGCACTTCGTGAGGGTGCATGCCATATAGGATCTGAAAGGGACTGAAACCTGTGCTATGGTTAGGTGAGTCGTTGTAAGCGAGCTCTGCTTGCGCTAGCACTCAGTCCCACATCCGTGAATTCTCCCTGACTAAGCTGCATAACAGGTTTCCCAAACTCCTGTTCACAACTTCTGTCTGCCCGTCGGTTTGTAGGTGATATGCATAACTGTAGCTTAAGTGTGTGTTCATTTTTTTCCATAAGGTACGCCAAAAATGTCCTGTGAATTTCACATCCCTATCTGAAAGGATAGTTTTGGGTAATCCATGTAACCTGACAATATCATTGAAAAACAAGTGGGCCACGTGGGTGGCGTCACTAGTTTTCCAGCAAGGTATAAAATGTGCCATTTTCGAGAACCTGTCCACCACTACCATTACTGAATCATATCCTCTCTGTGTCTTTGGCAGAACTAAAGCAAAATCTAGACTGACAGAATCCCACGGCCTGCTTGGGACAGGTAACGGTGCATACAGTCTTGTGTTCTGGCTGTGCCCCTTCGCCAATTGGCACACCTTACATTTAGTCACAAAACGTTGTACTCCTCGTCGCATTCTTGGCCAAAAATAGAAATGACTAAGTTGTTCTAGGGTCTTATCTATGCCAAATTGTTCGGCCAAACCCCCACTGTGTTTCTCGCGAATAATATTCTCCCTCATTGAACAGTTGGGTATGCACAGTTGTCCTCCTTTAAACAACAACTTTTCCTGTATATTATAGTCCAACCAAGGACTATTACCCCTTATCAAAGAGTTCTGGCACGCCTCATAGGCTTCTCTGAAATCTGTATCCGTCTGGTAAAGGTCTCGTAAATGCTTAAAACCCAACACCTGTACAACACTCTCCTGCAAAAGTAGAGCCTTTCTACTCAATGCGTCGGCCACCTTGTTTGCTTGCCCACTAATGTATTTCAGCACAAAATTAAAACTCTGTAAATACTCTACCCATTTGGCATGTTTTTGGTTGAGTTTGTGTTGCTGCATTACATATTGTAGTGCAGAATTATCCGAAAACAACACGAATTCATTCCCTAGTAAATAATGCCTCCAGTGTCTTAAGGACTGTACAACTGCATAAAACTCTTTGTCATACGAGGAATATTTCTTCCTACTCTCATTCAGCTTCTCGCTGAAGAATGCCACAGGTTTTTCCTCCTAACAGAGTACAGCCCCGATTGTTGTCCCGCTAGCGTCACAACGTAGCTGAAACAATTTCTGGAAATTTGGTAGCCTTAGGATCGACCTCTCAGTAATCTTCCTCTTCAATAACTAAAAACTTTTCTCCGCTGCTTTTGTCTACTGAAAAGGCTGGCTGGCCTTTTTGATGGTATCCAGCATGGGTGAACAAATTCCGCTGAAGTTCTTAATAAACTTCCTATAAAAACTTGCCAATCCGTGGAAACTACGTACCTCAAATAAATTTTTCGGAGATGACCAATTTACTATTGCCGCTACCTTCTCCAGATCCATCTTCAGACCATTTTCTGCTATCACAAACCCCAAATAAATTATTTCCTTATGCAGAAAAGTACATTTCTTCATGTTTATCAGTAGTTTGTTCTGCTGTAGTTTCTCTAAAACTTTACGCACATGTCGAAGGTTTTCTTCTTTCGTTCTACTGAAAATAAGGATGTCATCTAAATAAGTTGTCATAAACTTTCCAATATATTCCTTTACCATCTCATTCATTAGCCTCATGAATGTGATGGGTGCATTACTCAACCCAAATGGCATGACCAACCATTCATACAACCCCTCATTTGTTTTAAAGGTTGTCTTCCACTCGTCCCCCTCCCATATCTGAATCTGATGATACCCGCTTTTCAAATATATTTTGGAGAAATAATCCGCCCCACTTAAACAGTCCATCATATCATCCATTCATGGTAACGGAAATCTGTACCGGATGGTGATTTTATTGATGGCTCTTGAGTCGGTGCACATCCGCCATTCTCCTCCCTTCTTGGGAGTGAGGACTGTTGCACAACACATGGGCTCAAGCTTTCCCTTATTAAACCTTTGTCCAATAGTTCTTGCACATGTTTCCTAATTTCTTCATTATCCTTGGGGCTCATTCAGTAGGCTACTTTATTTGGTAAGCTGGCTCCGGGTATAAAATCAATGTGGTGACTAATACTCCGCCTGGGGGGCAACTTGTTTGGCAAGTCATCTACAACTATGTCTGTAAACTCTTCCAACATTCGCTGTATCTCTATGGGAAAATCTGATATTTCAGTGCGTAACATAATTGTCCTTGTTTTCTTGACTACCGCATAACCTATTTCGCTGCCCTCTACCTGTTTTAAAAACTGCTTTCCACTCACTAGCAGTGCTTTGGTTTCAATTGTTTCAACTGCTCCATTCTCTTCCTTGATAGGCACAAGGGTATGCCTGACCTCCTCTTTCTCGAATTTATAACAATTCACCACTCCATCATGTGTTACCTTCCTATCATATTGCCAAGGCCTGCCCAACAATATGTGACATACATCCTGTTATCACTGAAAAGATTTCAAAGGAAAAGGGTAAGGTAAGGGAGAATTGGTCTTGGTTATTCTCAAGCTCCTTTCATGCATAAGAAGCACTTGGCAAACTCAGGGTCAGCATACATCAGAGTCCTTTGAAGGCTCAAGCAAGGCATGTAAGTTAGTGAAGCGCGTGCTACTTCTGGTGGTGGCTGTTGGTGTCTTACTTATATTTATGCAGCCTCCATTACCAGAGACATGGTCATTTCAATCTAAATTGATGCACATGCCTAAGCAGTCTATGGATGATAGTTCCATCTATGGTTCAATCACCAAAAAACCGTCCTGGCCATCGTGGTTACTTATAGCAACAATTATTGCTTCATTGGCTGCATTCACCAAAACTATTCCAGTGCAGTACATTGTAGAGCTTAGGCTACTATACGCTGTGGTTGTGGGGATCACATTTGGCATCTACATCTGTGCTGAGTTCTTTATTCAAACTCCCATTCTACATGCCTTGCTTGTTGGAGCTATGACATGTGCATCTGTCTTTGTGGTCTTTACACACTTTCCTTCGACATCAAGCCTGAGGTTTTTACCCTGGGTGTTTGCACTCCTCGTTGCACTTCTACCTGTTATGTATTTGTTGGAAGGTCAGTTGAGGTTAGCGAATGCGGAAAATGGAGAAGATGAGAGGTTTGTTGCACTGTTAACCCTTGAAGGGGCTCGGATATCTTTGTTGGGATTGTATGCTGCAATTTTCATGTTGATAGCGTTGGAAATAAAGATTGAGGTGACATCATTGATGAGGGAGAAAGCTTTACAGAAAGGAAGAGTGAAAAATTTATCAACTAAGAGCTCTGGTTTTGTTCCAAAGTATCATCTACTTCAACAACGTCGAGCATTCATGGAATCTTCTTTCACGGTAAAGAAGCTAGCTGCAGAAGGGGAATGGATGCCTTCAGTTGGCAATGTTGCAACTATGTTGTGTTTCTTGATCTCATTGATTCTGAATGTCCATTTGACTGGGGGCTCCGATAGGGCAATTTTTATTCTGGTACCAATATTGTTGCTGCTCAACCAGGACTCTAACTTTTCTACGGGTTTCGGAGATAGACAACGATATTTTCCTTTGACTGCAGTTCTCTCCTTATATTTAGTAGCATCTGCCATATACAGATTGTGGGATGAAGTATGGCATGGATATTCTTCTTGGGGACTTGACGTCGGAGGTCCAGGTTGGTTCTTTGCTGTAAAAAATGCATCTATATTGATGCTAACATTCCCTAATCATGTGCTATTCAATCGCTTTATGTGGGATTATGCAAGACAATCAGATCTAATATTGTTAATGATCATGCCCCTCAATTTGCCTTCAGTTGTGATGGCTGATATAATAAGTATTAAAGTTTTGGCATTGTTAGGCATTATATACGCTTTAGTCCAGTATTTGGTATCAAGGCATATGAAAAATCAAAGGGAGTTTTTGGCAATCAAATGTTTGGGTGATAAAGATCTCGGGTCAAAAGCAAGTTGTTTCAAATAATTCAGCAGTTTCGTAGCGCGCTACGAAACTGCTGTAGGTGATGATTTTAACGCAAATAGGCAGTTTTGTATTATGAATGGGAATTTTGAAAGAGAGGCACCTAAAGGGTATGCAAGACATCAGATGGAGCTACAATAGTCATTCAGATCAAGACAGGTGTACGTTTAAAAAGGTGGAATATTTTAACCCAAGTTTAAATTTCTGTTGTAAAGCCCCTTTATCACCGTTCAAAAGGTATTAAATGATTTGCATACAAGAAACTTTTTCCTGCACACATGTCCATCGATGTAGCCTACAACACATCAAGAACGTGGCAGTGTTCCATATTTTGGGTTATTAAAGGCTAGAAGACATGCTGCTGTACATTCGAGCAATTTGAGGAAAACCGGAACCGAAAAGCAAGGGACATCTCCTAATACTACTGAGCAGTTAAAGATTCAGCGTTCAAGGTCAATATGGAGTATTAAACATCCAGCTCATCCAAATCGAAAGAGGACCAGGGGTCAAAGAACAAGGAGAAGCCACTATGCATGGAAAATGGAGTTAGAGTCATAGTTAATTTAGAACTCTTTAAAACTCCAGTCAGCACTTTATTGTATTTAATAGTTAGTTAAATAGCTGATAGGTGTCATTAGAAGTAGTTATCGAGTTATCAAATTCCCCTCATGCTGGAGGAGGAAGCTCGAATTAGTTAGAATAAGGATTCTATATATAGCTGAAGAGAAATGTAATGAGGGTTGGAAATTTTATAATAGAGTACTGTTTTGGCTTATGTAAAGACAGAGTTCAGTAATATAAGTTGGCTGCTTTTCTTCTCAGGATTCATGAAGGATTTCCATGTTCAGAATGTGTGACTTTATTCTTTCCTTAATGTCTTTTACAGTTGCATAAATGTGTAATCACTCAGAATTCACTGATTGTGCTCTGATTTCCTGTATGCATTTATGAACTATGTTTTTATATGAGTTGTGTTCTGAACATCCAAATGCTAAATGCCCTGACTTCTATGTAAAGGCAGTATCATTGTTTACTGAAGTATGATTGACTCCATAGGCCCAATGGAAACTTATGTAATGTTTATCCAGCCTTTATAT
>APFE030324250.1:381494-394758 GCA_000404065.3 Pinus taeda | reverse complement strand
GACAATGCAGCTCTTCATTTGATTAGGTTCCATATGCATGTACGCAGTCTTAAGGTTCAGTTCCCTGAAGATTGTCTCATGAAGATGTTTATGACCACTTTAGAAGGAAAAGCATGGTCTTGGTATAAAAGCTTGGAAAATGGTTCAATATATTCGCTTTCTAGTTTTCATGATGAATTCTATGAGATGTATAAAGAATGTCATCCTTCCTTATTGTTGCTCAAAGATTGTTGTAGACATTATTTAAGTCTTATTCAATACTTGGAGGATTGTTATGATGATGATGAGTTTATGGATGAAGAAATTTTAGACGCTCTTCATAACAATGCATTTCAACACCAAGAAGAAAGTATAACATCCCATGAAATGCAACATGAAAATCAGCAGGGGTTTACTTATGAAAACCATGTTCAATCCTCTAATGTTGATGTAGAGATGCAGCAGTCTTCTCAATCTTTGAATCATAAAGAGTATGAAATTGGTTGCAAACCCCATGAAGAAGTACTGGAAGATAGCTTTTATAATCTTCAGGCAGAGGAAAAGGTCGTTCAATTTTGTGATTCCTTGCAGCATCTTAGATCAATGAATGATCATAATAAGGAGGAAAATTACATTGTTTGTGGGAACCATTTAGAAGAGGAGTTGGATAGCATATCAAAGAAATCGTGTGTGGCTGAGAATCAATTGTCTAAAGATGTAGAATGTTATGATGATCATCAAATAATCATGTCTTCTTTGACCCTATAATTGAATACATGGCAAAGCTTTGCACACCAGTATTTCATTTTCATTTGCATTATGAAGAGCAGGTATATTATGAATTGATTTGGTCATCTCACTACTATGGTTATTTTGAGGTCAAATGCATTCAAGAGCCTCCAATATCAGAAAGCACAATTGATTGGCTTTATTGGAAATATCACGTTGCTTGACCTAAAGTGGAGCTTGCAGTTGGTAGGGTAGGTAGGTAGGAAAATGCAAATAAGCTCAAGGTTGACTGAGCATTTTTTTTTTTTTTAGTAGATATAGACTTCTCTCTCCTACAGTGATAATCAAGCTTAATCTTGAGGTGAAGGCCCAAGAAACTTAAAGGAAATGTTTGTCAAATAAATTTCCATTTATCATAAGAGGATAAGGCACTGGACCTGCGAGTTCTTAGTGTACCACAAGGGCACACTATCCCAAGTGGAGCCACTATTATCACTTAAAAGATTTCAAAGGAAAAGGGTAAGGTAAGGGAGAATTGGTCTTGGTTATTCTCAAGCTCCTTTCATGCATAAGAAGCACTTGGCAAACTCAGGGTCAGCATACATCAAAGTCCTTTGAAGGCTCAAGCAAGGCATGTAAGTTAGTGAAGCGCGTGCTACTTCTGGTGGTGGCTGTTGGTGTCTTACTTATATTTATGCAGCCTCCATTACCAGAGACATGGTCATTTCAATCTAAATTGATGCACATGCCTGAGAAGTCTATGGATGATAGTTCCATCTATGGTTCAATCACCAAAAAACCGTCCTGGCCATCGTGGTTACTTATAGCAACAATTATTGCTTCATTGGCTGCATTCACGAAAACTATTCCAATGTAGTACATTATAGAGCTTAGCCTACTATACGCTGTGGTTGTGGGGATCACATTTGGCATCTACATCTGTGCTGAGTTCTTTATTCAAACTCCCATTCTACATGCCTTGCTTGTTGGAGCTATGACATGTGCATCTGACTTTGTGGTCTTTACACACTTTCCTTCGACATCAAGCTTGAGGTTTTTACCCTGGGTGTTTGCACTCCTCGTTGCACTTCTACCTGTTATGTATTTGTTGGAAGGTCAGTTGAGGTTAGCGAATGCGGAAAATGGAGAAGATGAGAGGTTTGTTGCACTGTTAACCCTTGAAGGGGCTCGGATATCTTTGTTGGGATTGTATGCTGCAATTTTCATGTTGATAGCATTGGAAATAAAGATTGAGTTGACATCATTGATGAGGGAGAAAGCTTTACAGAAAGGAAGAGTGCAAAATTTATCAACTAAGAGCTCTGGTTTTGTTCCAAAGTATCGTCTACTTCAACAACGTCGTGCATCCATGGCATCTTCTTTCACGGTAAACAAGCTAGCTGCAGAAGGGGCATGGATGCCTTCAGTTGGCAATGTTGCAACTATGCTGTGTTTCTTGATCTCATTGATTCTGAATGTCCATTTGACTGGGGGCTCCGATAGGGAAATTTTTATTCTGGTACCAATATTGCTGCTGCTCAACCAGGACTCTAACTTTTCTATGGGTTTTGGAGATAGACAACGATATTTTCCTTTGACTGCAGTTCTCTCCTTATATTTAGTAGCATCTGCCATATACAGATTGTGGGATGAAGTATGGCATGGATATTCTTCTTGGGGACTTGACGTCGGAGGTCCAGGTTGGTTCTTTGCTATAAAAAATGCAGCTTTATTGATGCTAACATTCCCTAATCATGTGCTATTCAATCGCTTTATGTGGGATTATGCAAGACAGTCAGATCTAATATTGTTAATGATCATGTCCCTCAATTTGCCTTCAGTCGTGATGGCTGACATAATAAGTATTAAAGTTTTGGCATTGTTAGGCATTATATACGCTTTAGTCCAGTATTTGGTATCAAGGCATATGAAAAATCAAAGGGAGTTTTTGGCAATCAAATGTTTGGGTGATAAAGATCTCGGGTCAAAAGCAAGTTGTTTCAAATAATTCAGCAGTTTCGTAGCACGCTACGAAACTGCTGTAGGTGATGATTTTAACGCAGACAGGCAGTTTTGTATTATGAACGGGAATTTTGAAAGAGAGACACCTAAAGGGTATGAAAGACATCAGATGGATCTACAATAGTCATTCAGATCAAGACAGGTGTACGTTTAAAAAGGTGGAATATTTTAACCCAAGTTTAAATTTCTGTTGTAAAGCCCCTTTATCACCGTTCAAAAGGTATTAAATGATTTGCATACAAGAAACTTTTGCCTGCACACATGTCCATCGATGCAGCCTACAACACATCAAGAACGTGGCAGTGTTCCATATTTTGGGTTATTAAAGGCTAGAAGACATGCCGCTGTACATTCGAGCAATTTGAGGAAAACCGGAACCGAGAAGCAAGGGACATCTCCTAATACTACTGAGCAGTTAAAGATTCAACGTTCAAGGTCAATATGGAGTATTAAACATCCAGCTCATCCAAATCGAAAGAGTACCAAGTGTCAAAGAACAAGGAGAAGCCACTATGCATGGAAAATGGAGTTAGAGTCATAGTTAATTTAGAACTCTTTTTAAAACTCCAGTCAACACTTTTTGTATTTAATAGTTAGTTATAGCTGATAGGTGTCATTAGAAGTAGTTATCAGTTATCAAATTCCCCTATGCTGAGGAGGAAGCTCGAATTAGTTAGAATAAGAATTCTATATATAGCTGAAAGACAATGTAATGAGGGTTGGAAATTTTATAACAGAGTACTATTTTGGCTTATGTAAAGACAAAGTTCAGTAAATATAAGTTGGCTGCTTTTCTTCTCAGGATTCATGAAGGATTTCCATGTTCAGAATGTGTGATTTTATTCTTTCCTTAATGTCTTTTACAGTTGCATAAATGTGTAATCACTTAGAATTCACTGATTGTGCTCTGATTTCCTGTATGCATTTATGAACTGTGGTTTTATATGAGTTGTGTTCTGAACATCCAAATTCTAAATGCCCTGACTTCTATGTAAAGGCAGTATCATTGTTTACTGAAGTATGATTGACTCCATAGGCCCAATGGAAACTTATGCAATGTTTATCAAGCCTTCATATTTGTCAATGTTATTCCACAAGAGTTAGCCATCTAATTATTAGTCAAAATCAATAACCCTTTGAGAGAGCCCTCTCAGGCTAAGGAGGCTAAGCCTTAGTCAAAATATTGGTTTGAAACAGTTACTTGAAGTCTTCCTGGTTTGCAGCCTTCCAGGGCTTGATTTTGAGATAACACGTCCATTGGCATGATGTCGCAAATAATCTTGTCCTTATATCTGCCTATCTGAAACTCAACCTCACTTTGCTCGTCCACCAGCAAATGGTGGCCCTTTTGTAGCCATGAAACTCTATATGAGCTAGGATGCTTTAGGCTTTTCAACCCCAGTTTTTCCACCATTTCTGTGGATACTAAATTGTTAGTACTTTCACTGTCGATTATCATTCTACAACACTTACCTTGTGATTTGCAAATCATCCTGGACAGAGCTTTCCACTGTGTCTGTTCGGTACTCTCGTCGACTGGTTTCATTAACACCTTATGCAGCACCAAATCTTCTCCCGTCTCTAGGGTATTCTTCGCCTCTTGAGGGAGTGCTGCTATTTCCTCCAGTTGCGCCACGTACACACCCCGCTGTCGAGCTGAATCTGCTTCTGGACACTCAAACGAGTGATGCCCCCACTTGTGGGATCTATAACGCTGATAACCAGCCCCTCTTTCTTGGCCATTTCCTCTACCGCACTGGGACAATCTGCCACCTCTCATACTGTCTCCTTTCTCTGTTGTTCCTGAAGTTTTCGAACTGCTGGCTTCCTCACTGCTGCTAACAGTCCGGCCCCTGCCATAGGACTGGACTTTTCCTCTGTTGGATCCTCATCCTCTTCGGGCATTCTGCCTTCTGGTAATTTTCTCCTTCACTTTTATTGCAATTTGGTATCCCTCCTCGGTATTATTTGGAGACATAATACTTATTTCATCTAGAATTTCCATTCTCAGCCCATTAGCATACCTGGTTGTCCTTTATGTGGTATCTTCTGTATATTCGGCTCGCAAATTCACTTGGTAGAACTCCTCCATGTACTCCTTTACACTCAATCCTCTCTGCCTCAAATTCTGTACCTACCTATGTAATGCAATTTGATAGTCCCTTGGTAGAAATCTGCCCTTCAACTTGGCCACCATTCTTGACCAAGTTTTAATCGGCACTTTATTCAATCTCTTCCTTTCGTTCTGGACACTATCCCACCATAGGGCTGCATGTCCCTTCAGCTTCGTCGCTGCGAATTTGACTCTACGGTCTTCGCTAACTTCCTCACACTCAAAATACTTGTCCATCTCGCTAATCCAATCCAACAAAACATCGATAGAGAAGTTGTCGTCGTACGTCAGGAGCTCTGGTTTAGGTCTGCTGTTTGCTAGTAAAACAGACTTCAGCAATTTCACCTTTGCGGATTCACCTTCAGGTCCATCTGCTGCCACTTCTACTTCCTCTTCACTTACATCACCCATTTCTGGATCTCTCCTTCTACCTGCCTCTACTGCTTCCAAACGAGTAGTAAGAACTCTAAGTTTCTCTCGTAACACTTCATCTACCATTCTACGAGCACCTCAGCCTTGTCCTCATCGCTCTACTTCCATATTCTCAATCTACTTAACAATGCTCTGATACCACTCTGGTGTAACCTAGCCCAAAGGGCCCGCTGTTCCACACGTCTGTATGTGGTGACGTGTCCACAAATATCGGCTTGTGATCCCGCGTGGAGATTGTCTGTGGAGATTTTTTATTGTGGGCTGTAGTTGTGAGTTTAATGCGACATTTATGGCTCACCCTAACACCTCGATCCTGGTTCCGACTTGCTCTTTGTGCCAAGCAACCGGCTCTCTTGGTTATTTTGGATTGTTCTTTTCGCTGGGAATGTCTGCGAGGGTTTTCTGGGTTTGTTCTGTGGAACACTGCTTTGTTTGTAATGGTGATTACTAGTTGATCTCAGGTGGTAACTATTCATGAATACTCCTCCACTCGACTTGGCCGTGAACTTATGGAGAGTTTCGCTTGTATGTTGGTGTCGCTCGGCTCTGTGGTGTTGATTCGAACCTGGTAAGTTCCCGACTATTGCTTTTATAACTGCATGTGCTCTGTAAATGTCTTTCTATCGGATTTGCTCTTCATATTCTTGTTCCTTGTATGTGGACCTGTGTATATGGTCCGGTCAGGGTTGCTTTTTTGAATTCTTTCTCGTTTGTTTGTGGACCTGTGTATGTGGTGCTGTTAGGGGTTTACTCTCGAACTCTTGTTGTTTCTATGGCTCAAGTCTGGTTATCGAACCTCATGCTTTACGCTATTCTTGGTTTTCATTTCGTGAATGTTGGTGACTGCTCTGAACACAGGGTTACTCTGGCAGTCGCTCGTTGGCTTGAAGAGGTAATGTCTTTCGTCCCTGCTTCAATTTATCCAGCTTCTGTTACTGTTGCTTACCCACGTTGCTCCTTTGGTCTCCAGCTCTGCAACTCATCCGTGACGACGCTATGGCTCAAATTCAACTCTGGTTGCTCAGGTAACTATGGTGGTTTTCTCAGTGTGCATTGTTTTTTTAACCGAGTGGTTTCTCCCTTAACACATACATAACTTAGCTTTGGTGTTTGTTGGTTACAGGTTGTTGGTTACGGCCTGAGCACGTGGATTCTCCAATTCCTTTTGTCACAGAGAACCGATTTCTCGGTAGGCCTGACTCCTCAAGTCTTTGGTCTATTATCTCGAATGATTAATGGTCACGGGTTCTGTAGGTTGTCTGTAGTTTGTCGTTGTCTATAGCTTGTCATTGTTTGCAGCTTGTCGTTGCTGTTTCTTACGCCTTCGATTTGCAGAATGGTCGTTTAATAGAAAGGTTGTCATCGGCTATGGGTAAACCCTCGTCAAGGGTTTCGGTTGTAATGCTACTTCGGTTACACACTTAGTTTTGTTTAACTTACGGGGATGGAACCTGTGGTGTACATATATGTTATGTTTGACAATAATTAATAGAAATTGCTTGGCAATCGATTTCAATTTCTCAATGAAATGCAAAAATGCGTAACAGAATTACCTCTGTTCTGTGGTCGCTTTCTGTGTGCAATTATTTTGTCGTGGTCGCTTTCTGTGTGCAATTATTTTTTCCTGTACTTCGGTTGTTCATGCCTTTCAGTTCTTTGCTTTATTGTGTGCGGAAATCTACCCTGGTTGGAGATGAATTGTGTGTTTATATTCAAGGACTAGAACAGTGCTTTATGTAGGCATTCTCAATTTGTCTCTTTATCAAACTGTAACAAAAAAAACTAATACTAGAATGAACAATGAAAATGTTTGCAGATGGACAATGGTCTGAGAGATCTATATTTTTATATTGTTTGTTTTATTACTCTTCTTCTGAAATTGCTGAACCTTTTCCCTCTGTTACATTTTGGCTTTTATGCCCAGTTGATTTTGCAGTTAATCAAACTGCCATAGGATTTAGTTACAAAAAGATCTTGTTATCGTTGATAACCATATTTGTCTGGTATTACAAAATTTGTATGAGCAGTTTGTCATTTCTCTCCTAATTTAACAAACTATTCCCTAGCTACTGTTCGAACTACAGTAATTCTAGCTGTCTAACTAACTGTGACTGAATTTACCGACTGTGTTAAAAAACAAATTAATTAAAAAAAAAATATCTCATGAATATGTAAAAATAAAATAATCCAGTTGATCAATAACCTTCAAACCTGGTTGAGACTTTGCTCGGTTATGGCAAGCTAGATGCTCCTACATCAATCACAACTTGCACCACGTTCACTAAGCCTTATGGTACAAGATTTTTCTCTCATTAATGATGTGTCCATTGTTTTTCAGGCACAACATTGATTTAGTGGATATTGGTGACTGTCTATTTATTTTACTTGGATATTTTTCTTAATGGTAGCACAATTTATTATTTTTGGTAGTTATTCGGGTCCTAAATTTTTAGAGTTGTTTTGAGGGCTTACAAGATGTTTTTGGGGAAAATAGAAATACCAGAAAAATGCAAGATCAGTGTATGCATCTTTTTTTGATCTCCTTTGGAGCTCCTCGAAAGGAGGTATTATGATAGTCAAACAGAGATCATATGCCAAATTTATGACCCCGGGAAGTTGACGTTCCGACTAACCCCAATGGGGCCCACAAGATTTTGGCGCTTCATATTCTAGGGTTAGGTTTTTGGATGTTTAGGGTTTCCATGGGGGTTTCACTATGGGAGCAATACCATACCACGTGCATTCATATTGGGGGATATATATTGAGGAAAAATTGATATAATATATTGAGCATATAAGAGGGGGTAAAGGGTTTTTATATGTTGTGTATAAAAAAATGGAGTTCAAAGTTAATGAAAAATATAAAGGGGTATAAAAAATGTTAATGAAAAAATGGATACCTACAGTATCTAGTCAAAGTATAAGTTTTTTAAATTGGGAAGGCGTATTGGGTTCATATTGGTAGGGAGTTAAATAAAGTTATTTTTAGAGGTATTTTCCAATTAGTAGTCAAATTAAGGGTATTGTTTACTATGCCACAAATGCATGTGCTATGTCAGAGGTTCATTTAGTGAAGCCCCTTTGAGGGTTCCCTATTGTTTCTCAATGATAAAAAGGCCTTTGAGCCTCATTACAACATAGTTCAGAAGGCGTGCAACCGCCACCTCTTCTAAAAAATAAGCACCATCGTCTGAACTAGTTTATTTCAATTATGCTTGTAACAATTTTCAGTACTTTGTTATTAATGAATTAAAGTTATGTTTTTTTTGTGTCCTTATGATTATGTTTATATATGTACTTCATTTTGTTCCTGCATAAATCTGGATCAGTGGTATCAAAGCGGTCTTCTCTTTCTTTGTTTTTGTGTGCATGTCCCTAACGAGGTTGTGGTATAAGGAGTTGGGACTTGAATTGGTTGAACCCTTGCAAGACTATCCCGGCCGACATTGATGACCGCCCATAGGGGAAGAAAAGAAATATGAGGGAGCATGAGATCCTATCAAACTACTTCTTAAAGAATCCCTCGAGCAACAAAGGAACAAGATGATGGATAACTTCTCCCAGATCCTTCAAAAGATGCCAACAAGCGACAAATCTTCATCCAGATGTCACTTCGGAGGCACCGCCCCCTTTAAGTTACAATTTAACTTTGACATCCCTATATTTGAAGGTCAAATAGATGTAGATGTCATAGATAAATGTTTAAATCTGTTGGAAGGATATTTTTTGGTTCATGATTTTTCTGATAGGGAAAATATTACTTTTACTCTCCTCAAAGTCGCCCCCCACCTGGAATTCATTCTGAGACGTCATCTTGAAACAATATTACCCTATGAGGAGCTATGAAGATAAGTACTTAAAATGGACCACACTACTACAAGGAAGGGACAAAGACGTGCTAGAGTTCACAAATATTTTTCATACCCTTCACATGATGTTGGGTATCAAGGATTTTGAGCGTCATTTGGTACCCAAGGATTGCAATGATCTACACAGATACATATAGGACAAAATTAAGTTCCTATGCATCTCCTCGTTCGACATCGCATACCAATAAACTATCAAGTTTGAGCAAATGTTCAGGCATAAGCAGCGAGACATTGATTCTGCAAATTCGAAGCAAGGAAAATGCACCCCTAATCCGTAGAACAAAGGACAAACCCTAGGCTAGGTGACCAAGGACAAACCATTAAAGTTGCAAAAAAATAATAGTACCAAGAAGATGAAGAAGAACACAAGGAAGTGGCATGAGTTCCACAAGAGCCACACTTACAACACAAGTGAGTGTCAAGCCAAATAATTAGTAGTGGTCGAGATGAAGGCTTAAGAGTCAGATGCATGTTCCAACTCTGAGTCAGACCTTGACAAGAGGAATGACAACGAAAAACAGATTATTGATGCAGAGCCCAACACCACTAAGGTCCAGAAGATTGAGTCAAAAGATCTAGAGGAAGTGGAACATCTCTTCCACTCACAGATGTGGGTGAAGGGGTCATCATTGCAATTCATTGTCGACAATGAAAGCCAAAATAACCTCATCTCAGCAGAAGTTTTTAAGTTACTAGGCATGTTGACTATGCCACACTCACAACCATACTCTATCAGGTGGCTCCACCAAGGACAAGATATCCACGTCGACGAATAATGTCGCCTTCCCTACAACATCAAACCCTTCATGGATGAGGTACTATGTGATGTTACTCCTCCTGAAGTTTGTGATATATTAATAGGCCAACCATACTTGTGGAAGTGTCATGTTGTGTACGAGTCCAAGCCTCGCATTGTTATTATTTCTTTGGAAAATAAGTTATATAGGATACCAGAGGTAGCCCGCCTACAACCATCTCTTTGATCTCTACTAAGAAATGTAGTAAGATTATCTCCCAGACCAGCATTTTTTTTCTTTATCATTCTTTCTAAATTAAGGGGAAGATTGTGGCCACATCCATGGCCCATGGGAATAGCTCCTCCAAACAGCAGAAGTAGGTGGATATTGTTGTGGAAGAATACAAAGACATCTTCTAGTCACCAACAGGGGTATTATTAGGTCCCTATAATACTAGTGTATTTTGTTATTATTATTTTAATTGTAGCCCTTTATTGTTATTGTTGTGCCCTTACATTATTATTGTTATGTTGACTCTGATTATATTGTGACCCCTTAGACTCCTATATATAGAAATGAGGTCTTGTCATTTGTATCATCCAAGAATTATTCATTTTTATAATTTAAAGGAGGTTTCCCCCTTAAAGAGGTTGATTTTGAAGTCATTGATCTATCTTTTCTTCTATTTTGTGAGCTGGTTGCATAACAATTGATATCAGAGCTTTGGATTCTAGGGTTTCGCTGCTTCAAACACATCATCGTAACATTTTTGCTATAACTTTGTCTCTACGACATTTCAGAAGATGAAATTAAAACCCATTTGATATCAAATCTTAATGAACCTTGGATACGAAATTTAGATCTTTTCTCGCTACTTTTTTGGGGATATGATCCAAGGAAGTTAGGGTTTTTACAAGCTCCCGAATTATATCTCAAATAGGTGACCTAGAGAAAATCGTCATAACTTTCTATTTGAGAATCATATTGAAATTTCGTAAACCGTTATAGAAATAGGACGGATTTTAGTTTTCTTTGTATCATTTTCTGGTCTGAAGATCAAAACAATGACACGTGGAACTTCGTACAAGTTCACTCTACTGGACCAGTCTATAATCAGGTCATCGTGGGAGATTTGGAATAAATATTCCTAGGAGAATCTAATCTTGATCAGAATTGAGGGATTGAAATGAGGACTTATAGGGCTACCATAGGATGAAATTTCATACCTTAGAGATCATAAATTATAGAGATACAACAGATTCAATATCAAGCTCCTACAAAGCGAAAAAAATGTGATTAGTCTTTTTAAAATTTTGCATAAGTCTAGTTTGAAAAATTAGTTTGAAGGAATTCAAAGGACATAGTGAAGCATAGTTATCATAAATTGATGCCCCAAATAAATAAAATGGAAACACCTAGTAAGCAACCTGAAATCTCTACCATGACTCGTGAATAAGAGGAAGAAATGCAACATGATATATCAAAATTATGATACCAAGTGCAACAAATTTCAGTCTCACAAAATGTAACAAAAGCTAACATGGATGGTTTAAAGAAAGGCATGGAAGCTAAGATGAATGGTGTGGAAGTTAAGATGGATGCCATGGAAGCTAAAATGGATGGAATGGAAGCTAAAATGGATAGTATAGAAGCAAAACTTAAAGGCAACATAGAATATTTGAAGATGGATTTGACAAAGTTTCTACAAGAAATTCTTATTAATAGCGAAAGGGTAGTAAAAGAAATTCATAATGAGAACAAAAGAAATGTTAGTCATGATTTCATAGACTCTAACATTGGATTGAAGACCCACCATGTTACAAATATTGATATGAGGAAGTTTGATGGCAAGGATCCCGTAACATGGATACTACAAATGGAGCGATATTACGATCTCCATAATGTGAAGAACACACAAAAGGTATGCATTGCAACTTTATATTTGGAACCCAATCAATTTGTATGGTATCAATGACTTTTATCTTGTAAGAAAATGGTCACTTAGGTAATTTTTATGGAAGAAATGATAGCACATTATGAGGATACAAAAATAAACACTTCTTTTAGCCAATTGATAAATCTCACAAAAAAAAATCAATGGTGGAGAACATTGAGGACTTCCAAAAATTGAATATAAGGGTAAAAGATATTCCAGAGGAGCATAGGATTGATGTGTTCATAAGGATATTAAAGGATAACATCCAACATGAGGTTCCCTTTTGGGAACTTGATTCATTGGAGAAGGCATATAGGTTGGCAAGAAAAATTGAAAGCAAAATTATGGCAACAAGGAAGCCTACCATTCACAACTATAAATATGGAAGTGTTGTTGTCCCTAGCCTTTCATAACCTACAAGGTTGACACCACAACAATTGGAAGAAAAAAGGGCAAAAGGGCTTTGTTACAGTTGTGATAACAAATACACTAAAGGTCATAAGTGTGCTGAGAAGAAATTATTTTACATAGATTGTGAAGACGAGGAATAAAAGGAACAAGAAACATCAAAAGAAAATGATAAACACCAAGAACAAACACTAGAGAAAGAATAAATGAATCTGACCATATCTTGTAATGCATTGGCCAGAATTACCACTTCTCAAACTCTCAAGATAAAAGGACATATCAAGAAGAAAAAGGTAATAGTGCTGATTGATTTGGGCAGTGTTGGATACCTATACCAATAGGTTTCATATTTCATGATTGGGTATCAAAGGTCCAAATATGCTCTGCTTTGACAAAGTGCAAAGATCCCATATTTCCCTAAGAAGGCAATCCCTGTATCAGTTTGGATAATAACTCAAATTTTGATGGGTGGTCCAATAGTCTAATCTGGATCATACCATGTTTCCAATTTCCATGTTGTAGAATAGAGAATGATATCTGTCCAAACTGTTTAATCTTGGTAGATCAAGTAGCTTGGTAGAGAAACAAAGGTTCCCAACTGTTTAATCTGGGACCTTGGAAGGAATAAGGGTTGTATTAGATAGGGGATGAAAGCAAAAAGCCAATAAAAAGAAAAGGCATTCAAAGGGTTTGCAAGTCCAAGTGCACCCTCCAAGAAGGAACAAAAAATGCTAGGAAATCTAGTTGGGTAGGTAGCTGGGGTTGCAGAAAAGTTGTCTCTTTCAAGACTAAGCTTGCTGAAACATCTACAAGAAAGGCAACACACTGGTGCATGACTAATTCCCCTGTTTTCATATGTATATTACTCCTTACTAACACCCCATCACCCTCTGGTTTATGCAGCAACCTCAAAGATGTTGTCATGATATTAATGGCCTTCAAAAGCCACATTTTTTGTGTAAAAACTTTTCATTTTCATCTACTCCTGATTACAAGTTATTTTCAAAGAAAACTTTGTTGAATCAACCCTCACTCATGT
>APFE030324250.1:356421-371922 GCA_000404065.3 Pinus taeda | reverse complement strand
TCTCATGTTTTCTATACGTTTGAACTCTAGATAGTAAGGAAAAAGAATAGTCTCAGGATTTAGTCATTGACTACCCTAAGCTCAATCAAATCTATCTGATATGTTTTCTTCTGATAAGGAATTTAAAGCGTAATTCTTAGTTGCTACCTTTAAAAACCATATCATCACTGTGTACTGTTGTTTTAGGAATTCAAGTGATTGCTCCTAGATAACAAGCCTTTTTCACAAATATACAGCTTAAGTAACGAAATCTTAATTGCCCATTGCTAGTTGTATTCACCTCATTCTCAATATTCACAATTTGTTTCATGAAATGCATACAGGCCCTGTAGCTTTTCGTCCTCACCGAAATCAAGATTTCAAGAGAAAACAGTCATAGACCCCATTGCCCAATGGATTAATCTTCCCTGCTGATATACTTTAAAGGAATCAGAAGCATCCTCCCAACCAAATACACAAAAACAACCAAAAACTCATCTCATAACTAGCCTAAAACCCTCACTGAAAGCAGTGACAAACCCGATAGAGAGAGCCCTCTCTGACTGCAGCTGGGCTAGAAGCTGCAGCCCAAAGATTGGTTAGTGGTTACCCCGGCCGTATTCTCTTGGGAGTCAAAGAGAACAACCTGGGTGTTAAGAGGCAGTACCCATAGTTTTATTCATTGTAAGGTAGCCAAGGAATTGAAGTTTTTCCTATATCAAGCACCAGAGTACCAAGTGATGGTTGCAAATGGAGGAACCATAAATTGCTCTAGAAAGTGCCATAATATCAAGTTATCCATGGGAGAATATGTATTGAATAGTCCAATGCTTTCCATTCCAATGGGTGGTGCTAGTGTTGTACTAGGAGTCCAATGGCTTCAATCTTTGGGTACGATAATTTTTAATTTTCAAGAACTTTTCTTGAAATTGTTTTGAAAAGGAAAGGAAGTTGAATTAAGGGGTATCACAGGGAAACTGAGAAAGTTAATTAGCTCTAACGACATGACAGTTCTACAACTTTTCATAATCATATATGATGGTGTATACATGTATTTATAGTTATATTACTGTAGTGAATTTTCCTCGATCTCCAAAGTTTTTCATTTTATTAACAAAAACGTGTATTGTTAGGAAAAAATGTGTATTGTTAAGGAATATTTCTCGTCTCTTTTTTTGCTTTTTTTTTCCTTTATATATATAATATATATATATATATTATATGGAAGATAATCAATATTTTTTTTAATGTTCAACTATATTTATGTAAAAATAATCATATTTTTAATAATTTATAATTATTTTTAATTAAAAATAATATTTTATATATAAAATTTAAGTCAATCATTAAAAACCAAAACCATTAAAATTAACTTAACCTCTAAAATTTCATATACCAAATTGTGCCAACTAAAATGATTCTATGGTATCCTATGCTGAATAATGATTACATTGCTCTCCTTTTTCAAAATGTACATTGACTTTTATATACTCTATATAATAACTTTATAATACAATTTTATAAATGAAAAAATTATCCTTCCATCCAACTAATATTGAAAATGATCTCCATAAAAAAAACAAAAACAAAAACATACTTTATATTTTAAATAATAATAACTAATTCAAAATAAAGTAATTTAATTTTTTTTTTAAATTAGTTTCCATTTAAAAAAATAATATTATGTTTAAATAGTATCAAAATTATTAATAACTAATTCAAAATTAAGTATTTAAACTTTTTCTCCAAATTACTTTTATTAAATAAAAAATATTTTTTTAAAAATGATTTTATATTTATTAACTTTTACCTATTTAATTATTTTTCAACTCTACTTATCCTAATAGAATAAATTTATAAATATTAAATTATTTTTGATGTTTATATTAATTATTTATTATTTTTGCATTATAAATAATTTATATTCATTCTAATGAGTGCATATAGCTTTTTCTGGCTATATACCACAATATTCATAACTAAATTATTATAAATAAGATTCTGCATTGCTAAATTATTTTATAATTAATAGATATAATAAATAAGTTGGAATTTATTTTAAAAGTTAATGCGGTTATTTTCCATTTTAATAAGTATTTGGTTAGTTCTTTGTTAATAGATGTGTGATTTGAATTTTTTCAATGAGAATATTAGTTTAAGTTGATGATTTATTAGGAATGCCATCTATGAATGTGGAAAAGTGTCTCTTGGATTTTACCATAAAGTTTTTTTAGCAAAGAAAAAAGTTATTGCTCATTTGCTTAACATTTTCTCGTGTTTATAAGGCAACAGAGATATGAAAATGACCTCTTATATTAAGCACATTTACTAATGTGTTTGTGTTAATATAACATATAGTTGAAAATTACATATTTATTGTTATTATATTTTACTTAGTAATATTACTCTACCCTATTTTTGGATCTCCATTTATTTTCTATCCCTATTAGCACCTTAATTAAAAAAGTGGTGTTCTTGGTCTATGGATGGTAAGCAAGTAAATTCTTAACCTTTTCAATGGAGGATTAACCTCAAGAAGCGAGAGAACACGTGATCTCCCAACTTCCCAAGAAAGTACATATTTCTAGTATCAAAGTAAATTAAACTAACTGTTAAAACTAAACAACATTTATTTTTTATGTTTAAATTTAAATTAAGCTCAAAAAATAAGAAAATAAATATTCCTGATATGAAAACCAATTAAACTAACCCTTAAAACTAAAAAATATTTACTTTTATGTTTAAATTTTGTTTTTCATTTATTATTTAAATCATTTATTAATTTCTTTTTAATATTATTATTAAAAACAAAATACCTTCTGATTTAGCTTATTAAAAAGAATATTACTGTTTTTATAATATTTAAAAGTAATTTATTATATTAAAATTTATATATGTAAAATAACCAAATATCACATTTAAAAAATATCCATATAAAGTAAAATTCAGAATTCAATAACAATATAAATAAAATTTAAAAATAACTAAGAATTACAATTAAAAATCGTAAAATTTAAGATTGACCCGTGATCGAGGCCTAACTTGTAACTCAATGTACCCAAGGAGAGAGGAAAGTGTGATGGTCATCTAAACCTTCATAACTATTTTCATTTACATGAATGTGAAAACTTAAAAGATGTTGAAGACGCATGTCAATGGGTAAACTGGCTGGTTTGGAAAGCAACCTTGTACCTAAGCACACACGGCACACCTCTAGATCATACTCCAAGGCTTGAAACCACTGACTTTTGAGGCTTACGGTAGGTGATTTTTTACTCACCAATTACTTGTCCATTGACATTTTTCTTAGGCAAGACATGCATCACGTTTTATGCATATAAGTTCAATGAGCCTTATGGTAGGTGATTTTTAACTCATTCAATGATGTGTTGGTGTGTTAATTGTTATTTTTTTAGGCACAATATTGATCCAGCGGATATTGGTGGTCGTTCATTTATTTTATTTGGATTTTTTTTAATTGTAGTATAATTTATTATTTTTGGTATTTTTTGGGTTTTAAATTTCTAGAGTTGTTCTGAGGGTTTAAAAAATGTTTTTGGGGAAAACAAAAAGACTGAGAAAATGCAAGACTAGTTTACTTATGTTTTTTCGACCTCCTTTTGGATATCCTCGAAAGGAGGTATTATGATAGTCAAATGGAGATCATATGCCAAATTTACAACCCTCGGAAGTTGATGTTCCAACTAACCCCAATGGGGCCCACAAGCTTTTGACCCATCATATCCTATAGTTAGGTTTTTGGACGTTTAGGGGTTCTATGGGGGCTTCACTATGGGAGCAATACCATAACACGTGCATTCATATTGGGGGATATATATTGAGGAAAATTTCATATAATATATTGAGCATATAAAAGGGGGTAACGATTTTTTATATGTTGTGTATACAAAATGGAGTTCAAAGTTAATGAAAAATATAAAGGGGTATAAAAAATGTTAATAAAAAAATGGATACCTACAGTATCTAGTGAAAGTAGGGGTTTTTTAAATTGTGAAGGTGTATTGGGTTCATATTGGTAGGGGGTTAAGTAAAGTGATTTTAAGAGGTATTTTCCAATAAGTAGTCAAAGTAAGGTTACTCTTTAGTATCCCACGAACACACGTGTTATGTTAGAGGTTCATTTAGTGAAGCCCCTGTGAGGGTTTCCCATTGTTTCTCAATGATAAAAAGGCATTTACACCTCATTTTAACACAGTTCAGAAGGCATATAGTCCCCACATCTCTTCTCAATGACAAGCGTCAATGCCTGAACTAGTTTATTTCCATTCTGCATGTAACCGTTTTCAATACTTTGTTATTAATGAATTAAAGTTATGTTTTCACTATGTCTCTGTGATTCTGTTTATATCTGTATTTCATTTCATTCCTACATAAATCTGGATCAGTGGTATCAAAGTGGTCTGCTCTTTCTTTGTTTTTGTGTGCATGTCCCTAACAAGGTCATGGTATAACGAGTTGGGACTTGAATTGGTTGAACCCTTGCAAGACTATCCCCATTGACAGCGGTAGCCAACCATGGGGGAAGAAAAAAAAGATGAGGGAGTAGGAGATCCTATCAAACTCCTTCTTGAAGAATCTCTCGAGTGACAAAGGAACGAGATGATGGATAATTTTTCCAACTCTTCTTGCTAGTTACTAGGGAGCATTACATTGGAAAATAGGCTTGTGAACTTGGTCATGTCTTCAGTCAAATTGTCTTTCTCCTCTAAGATGATGACGGGGTCATTTTCCTGTATAACAGATGCCCCCTAAAGTGTGAGGTCAGAGACGAAGATGATGGCCAAAATACTTTATAATTTGTTAGAAAAGAGAGAGAGAGGATCAGACCCTCGGGACTATGGGAAACCTGATACAACCACATATGCTAAAAATCTAAAATCATGTCCCAAGTCGAGCATTCCCATGCTCACTAGCTCTGTCATAATGATTTCTCCAAAAAAGAGGCATGACTATCATGTCCACCGATAAGCACAATGTGGAACTATGTCATAATATGATCATCCTGACAAGTTGCCTCTGAAAATAATATATGTAGCTTGGGAGAGGAAGCAAGTTTGACTGATGTAAGCCTCTACCTAAGGTCGTGGTCGCCGCTTTATCTCAACATCATATTTCTACACATGTGAATAAAGGAGTTGAGGCCAAACATGTGTGAAATCATCTGATTACCAGTCAATAATGAAAATTGTTAAAAAAAGTGAATATGGCCACTGATAATGATGATGGTCGCCAACATGCACAGTACAATCTAACAAGTGCGAATAATAATTTTGTTGTCGAACACTTGTAGAATCAGTCAACTGGGATACAATAATGAAAACCCCCAATTAAACACAAGGTAACCTTCCACTAATGACTGCAACTCCCAGGGCCCTGATATGTTTATGGATCTTCTTCCCATATAGAGTGTTGAAGTTGATAGGAAGTGATGTAGGATTGTTTTGCTTATAGTGCATCAAAATTAAATGTAAAAGAGCACTTAAAATCCATAGAAAGATACACATATAAAAGGAAGATAAAAATACATAATCACGCATAAGATCAAGACACAGATTTGATTACAGAGTTTGTCCAATTTGGACTACATCACAGGGCCTGGCTCAATAATGGGGAGGCCTTCATTTATTAAGTGGCATGAACAGAGAAGAAGTACAAGTAGATTTTACATAAACACCCTTATACCCCCAATCTAGAAGATAGCTAAAAAATGGAGAGCCCAACTCTAGAAATAGACAACATCACTGAAATCCTAGCGAAAAATCGTGCAGAAATGCCTTCTTGAACACCCAATTCTAATAAAATGGCTTCCTGCACCTCTCAGAACCTTTAGATACTTGAGGCAAGGTTCCAGCCACCTATCAGGAGTAGGTGTCGTTGCTCTGCAATGGTATTCTGAGAAATCTCGCAACTATTCTCCTTATTTCTCTAACGTAGATAGTCCTTTATATATGCTGACAGTAACTCTCTTAATTCCCAGGCAGTTCTAAACCAACGACAAGTTTAGCATGCAGGTTTGTTTTCTTTAATACAGAGGATCTTGGTTTCCACATAATATGCGCAACAAACCTCATAAATATGGAAAAACTCTTAACCACACATTTAACCTGACGGCCTTTTACTATCGATGTTTTTCCCATCGATGTTTCCAATCGACGAACAAACTAAAAGCCCATACATCAAGTGCCCTGTGATAACTGCAAACCCGACGAACTATTAATTGCAATATATAATATATCGCGTCCGGGAATCCATATCGCAAATTGGAATTGGAAGAAACCAAAATTAGTACAACATGCAAATGCTTCCCCTTTGTGAAACGCGATTGCAATATCACAAATTGCAACATAATTCTGTAATTGTGATATATTGCACGACAACCAAGACTTGCTTCAAGGGCTAATTATTTCACCTTCTCCTTTTGTGATGGGCAATTGCAATTTGATTGCATCGCAACCATGGCTTGCTTCAGGGCTGATTTTCCTTAAGTCGCGACCTCTTCCTTCTACGATCTACAATATGCAGGACCAATGGTAGCTTGCCACTTGGTGCTTCCCCATTCACTGAGAGTGTCTGCCACGTCATCTCCTCCTGTTCGGTAGTGGAGGTCTTGCGTAATGGTTTTGGGGCTCAAAGCCCACAATTTTGGGAAAAAGTATGGTAAATACTCCACGAAGTGCGTGGAGCGCGAAATGTAATGAGTCAAATCAGGGGTTGTCCACCCAAAAATAATATAGAATAATAGGAAGTAAGTCGATCTGCCCATGGTCTGCGGACCATGGGAATCTATAAATAGAGCAAGGCTCTATGGCTAGAAGTCAGTTTTTGGAAGCTTTTGTCAGGATCTGGATGTTATGGGTTTGTGAAAGCAATATTCCCTATGTCTGTAAACCCGACTCAAGGGTGTTGGTAGATAGATAGAGGCTCTACAACTGTGTGCACAGAGGCCTATAGAGTCTGCAGTTGTGCACACGGACCCCTGTAGCTGAGTCCGCAGGGCGGATTTGGTTGTATGGATGGAAGATATTAATAAAGATAAGTTGTTTATGAAATATCGTGGACCTATTGTGTTCTGGTTTATGCATCTGTTATGTGATTTTATATATTTAAATAATTATGATTGCACACATTGGGTTTTATTGTTAAATGTTTTCTTAAAGATTATGATAAGAAGATCCAAATCTATAACAATTCCCTTAATAAGAAAGTACACCAGCGCGGATCTATACGAAAGTCGGATAGTAGTACAGAGTGGCACAAGGCCTCAGAACAGTTCACGACACCTCTAGACCACATCAAGACATCCCAAGGGTGTGGAAACCTGGTTCAAACACCCTCCCCTACTACCTCGGGTGAGACCTCTGTCCGCGCTTTGTGGGCTGTTGCTGAAAGGGCCGGTAGCTGTGGGATTTGTTTGGCTAATAACTCTTCCAAACCTGGGTCAGGGCACCATAAGCTAACAAATGGTTCTGTTTTCGAGACCGGGATTTGCCTAAGGGATGTCTGATGTCGGAACACTAGAACCTACAAAGGAAGAGCTTGAAGATTGGTTGGATCAGAAGCTTCACAAGTTCGTGGTACAGGAAAACAAAAATCCACGGATATCTGAGGAAAGGTGGTTGGATCGCTACATATACACAAAAATCTACTAGATCTTCTTCGTGTCTTTCTCGATAGAACTATATGAGTGGATCGCGAGCCTAGCTGACAGTCAGGGAAGGTGCAAACTAGATCAGCCCATCGTGCGGACTCTAGAGTTGGTGCATAGGCTGGAAGCGTCTGAAGATATAATCGCACAAGCAGTAGATCATTGGTTGGATCAAATAATAGGAGGGTTTATAACCAAGTTCACGATAGACACAACTGTGAGTTATAGCGAGGCAGAAAGGCACTTTCTCCAAGGACTACATGGTAAGTACATCAAATTGTTGAATACTTGGATTAAAATGTTGTTATGTGAAAAACGGGTTATGCGCATTCATTGATGTCTAGGGTAATGAGGAGCGGAAGAGGCTACCAAGGGACCGAAGGATTAGAAAATAGTCCTCTGATTTCACTCTTGCGAGAAAGTGAGGAGGAGCTCACATGGTTCTCTCTGAGAAGCGTAGTCTGATTGATAAAGTAGCGCATTCCACTAATACCACCGCTGTCCATGCCATCACCTACTTCACTTACATCCAACCCATCTTCACCTACCCCACCGCTGCCACCACCAAGGGTTGGGATGGCAAGTGTGATCAAGTTGCCAGTACTTAGAGGCGTAGGAAATGAGGAACCAGATCAGTTCTAGATCGTGGTAAAGGTTGTATGGGAAGCCCAAGGCATAATAGATGAGAACATCAAAAAGGTGTCTCTGGTTAGCACGCTATAGGATTGCTCGTTGACGTGGTATATAAAGTACTCGAGCGATTACCCGAATGCAGGAATAGCGGTGATCTAGGATGCATTGAACAAAGAATTTAGCCGTCCTAAATTAGAAACGCAGTCGATCATCAGGTTCAAGGAAATTGCGATGCTACCTGGGGAAACCCCATGGGATCTAGATCAGAGATTGAAGAGTACAATCCATGAGGCTAACATGATGCTGATAGATGCACAGCACTGCGCAACACTGCGTGTGGTTGAGGATGGCACTATCACAGCAAAAGTTCTCAACCCAAGTTGAAGCATTAGAGACAACAATGAGGTTGCATGAAACTCCAATATAGGATCTCGGGTTGGGATTTCAACAAATCCACGCGCAACTACAAAACCTATGCTTAGAAATGCAAAGTTTGAAACAAGATAAGGTGCCTCGGTCAAAAGCGTGCGCAGAGGTATGGTGCATAAAGTGTAAAGGCCAGGGCCATGATAAGGATCACTATCTGATATTCACAAACTATCTGATAGGAGGGGGACCAATGCCAATGCAACCACAGGCACAAGTAGGGCCAAGAATGGTGGCCACACTTTGGTGCGCAATCTACCAAGTGGGGGGAAATCACACCACGGATAACTGCCATCTATTGCTGAAACTTATACAACCCCCTCAACATCTATTTTGCAATTTTTGTATATCGATGGGCCATGATGAATGCAATTGCCGAAGTTATGAGTCGGTGATGGATCAGACACCTGCTTATAAGATGCAGACTGAGGTGCGAGGTTAGGATCCAGCTGCAACATTAGCGCAGGGAAGATTCTAGGGACACAATCGAGGATGAGGAGGAATGGGACCTGGACGAGGGCGGGGACAATTAATCTGCTACAATTGTGGAGGACCTGGGCACTACGTGCGGGGTTGCACAACCCGACCAGAACATGTTTTCCGTTTTCTTACCAATTTGATCATGAAGCAGTAGATTGCCCCACACTAATTGCACAAATGCGAGAAAAAGGGGTGCTTCAAGCTACTCCCACTCAAAACGTCCAGATGATGAAGGTGGAACCATGTGAGGAAGATCCTAATGTGAACATGATGCTCAGAAGTGGTGCGACTATAGGAGAAGATAAGGGGAAGCAACCTGAGGAGGATGCATGGGTTCACAAGGCCCCTACAAAGCAACCCAAATTTGATTTGGAATGCACGAAGGAAACATCTATGGAAGCTAAGAAGAGCTTCACAAAGCCTTCTAATTCGGGTCGCATGGATCAAACTGAGCTGGAGCTGGATAATTATATGTTAACTACCTTTTTAGAGACATGCATGAAGCTACTATGAGACACTAAAGCGGTGAAAGGATTGAAAGAATTAATAACAAGATGCACAGGGTCAGGTGAACCATGCATCATCAGGCAAGCATGCTTTGCACACCGGGCGGGAAATGCGGTTGACTACCTAGATTTTCGACTATGAGATGGATCAAGTCGTTCTGGACTTGGGGTCATATGTGAATTTCCTACCTAAATAGACATGGGAACGCATGGGTAGGCCCACAACAATGGTCTCCTATTCAATTATGGATGGCGAACCAACAAAAGATCTTGCCCATGGGGAGACTACAAGGAGTCACAATAGATATAGAAGGCGCGAGCACATAAATAGACTTTGAGGTAATAGAAATTGTAGAAGACAGTAACCCTTACCCAATACTATTAGGGATAGACTGGGCCACGAACATGAATGGAGTCACTAATTTAAAAGACCGAAAGATGATATTTGAGAAAAAGTCTCTACGTGTAGTCGTTCCACTAGATCCGGCTGAAGGCGCGCGCTACACTGAACCCGTATGCAATGATGAGATTGATGAGAAATTGGATCATATCTACCAGATCACAGCGCAAGATCAGGATTGGATGAATCCAACAACAGATGGGATAATCTCATGGGAACGTGACAGTTCCTGTACATCGGACTCCAATGAAGAGATTGAGCGATGGTAGAACCAATTGCATGAGGTAGCAATGCTAAATTGTAATATGATGATTAGATCATTATGCCATGTAATGATAGAAGCAAGGGAACGACCAACCGATAAGGGTGCAATGAGAGTGGAGGAACTGGTAGACCACTATGAACTGGCAATTTTGGAAGAAAAGCAGGGTGTGCACACAGGGTCGCCATGTGCATCAACTGCACAAGGGTGGAGTATACACCAAATGACTAGGGGGAAGGGGTGCGAATATAGGAGGCAGGCATGCATATGGGTTGGAGGACAAAAGGGGGTGAGCATCCATCAGTGATGTAGGGTGCAGGTGTATGGTGTGCTGATGCCTAACCACATATGAATCAAAAATCTGAATTCACCGCAGTGATGTAGCCCACCAGCTATCCACGACAAAACCAGCAAGAAAGCAGGGCGCGTACGAACAGCATAAGACGATCCATTAGGACTCTACAGATACCAGGGATTCGATGGACCTATCACAAGAGGGAGATGAAGGTGAGCTTCTTAATAGTAATACAAGAGGGAACGCAGAATGGGTGTGGTAGTAGCAGGCTTCGTGAAATAAAAAAAAATGGGTGCAGCAAAGAAGTAAAAGTGCGATGTTAGGGAAAGGAATCAACAAAATAAAAAAGGGCATCATGCAAGCGGGCTGCGCAAATCTACACATGAGGGAACCAGGTCTGGTCAGGTCTACCTCGGTAAGAGGATGAGTTGCGACCCTGCTATCATGGTTGCGATTACACCAACGGAGGAGTATACCCCATACAACAACACCTAAGGAGCTAACGGATCCGAAGGCACTTAAAAGATGCCTGCTGCCCGGGCTAGCAGGGATGTTGAGACCTCGCACCTGGGGTGTGATCACTTGACTAGCTATGGAAAGCACAGTCTCAGCACCCCTCATAATTGAAAGAAGGCGCGAGACTATAAACAAGTCTGTGGAAGGTCGGTGCAGAAAGAAGGTGTCGTGCAAGGCCATTTGGAGAGCACGATTGTGGCTGCACAGAAGGGGTTGCGCTACCACGTGGGAAGATTGGCAGGTGACCATTAACGCCACTATTCCTAACAAGAAGTTCCAGTTACGGTAGAGAGGAGCGGACAACAGGTCATTAAGATAGAAGTTCCAATTTAGATACGAAAATATCTACCAGCTAGAAGATATTAATGAACTGGAAGTGGAGGGAAGGGATATATTCAAATTTATGCGCTCCTATAACAACCTCTAGACAACACTAGGATATGTGATATTTGAACTAGTGAAGACCAGCAAACACCCTGCTACTAGGCATCCCATGAGTACCATGGCAAGAACCCAAACTCGGTTCGAGGAAGAGCTACATCCAAAACAGAAGGAGCCAGATGAAGTGGCTACGGTCCTTGAGGTTCCAAAGTCCCCACGCATACCGCGGCCCCGAAAAGACAAGAAGACAATGGGGCCAGTTAGGGTATCACTGAGATTCAGTAAATTGTCAGTGGCTGAAAAGGGAAAAGCAATCACCACCAAACCTGACGAGGACGAACAATATTTGGAAGCCCTAATCACTCAAATTGAAGCACAAGATAAGGAAGAAGAGGATGTGTTCCAAATACCTTCACTACCCCCATATGTCTCTCCATGGAATGGGATGGCCAAGATACCAAAGGACCTGGACGCTATGAAGAGTACGCTCCAGACCCCACTTCTTCCGGATGAGATAAGGTTTGTTGGTTTGCCACTGGGCCGAGTATCGAGTATCAACTTTGAATATTGGGATCTTGCGAATAGCGACAAGTTTCCCCAATTGGCCACAAACAAATTACTAGCACGGAAATGGTTACTTGGTGTTGAAAAGTCGGGCTTACTTAATCTGAGGTGGATACCCCACTATCACCGTGTGACCATCACCATTTTTTTTATGTGACAGTTACTCTATTTGGTACATGATGGGTATCTCTAGTTGAAAGAGTTGATTCCTGTCACAGTTGATTTAGGGAATGACCCCATAGACATAGCCGGAACAAGTAGCGATGTGGGTCTTACAGAAACAATGAAGGTTAAATATAAGTTGGAAAAATGAAAGTGTGGGTATGTAATAGGAAGCATCAAAGACTGAGGGGTACGAGTTGCCACCCAACTACTAGCTAGTAAACTCATGAGGAAATTTTGCATAGATGAGGTGCCAGCCCTTGTCATTGCGCTTGCGGAGCGGTGTGCAGAAGGAGTTCAGTTCAATTCGGTGCAATTCTTATGTGACAATTTTTTGACAAATTGTAAGGAAAAGGTAAGACTTTCCATTATGCATGGTTGCTACTATCAACCCTTCTGGTTGTAGGAGAACTACCGCAGGGTAGCCAATTTCCCTGCATTGAGCACAACCTACCTGAAGCAGTGCGGTTTACCTCGCCCTGGGCTACAAAGGACACCACGAGGGTCTAGGAGATCAAGGTATTTTGGATATTCATGGAAGTGAGTATCTGGAGACTGCGGATGTCCCCAATAGTCTACAATAGTTTGCAAAGCACAACCGAGTTCAAATCAGACATGCACAACCTATATATCCAGGCACGGAAGTATCCAAAGCGAACATGGGTCAAGCTCCCATTCATTGCAACAGACGATGCAATTTATGAAGTATTAGCAGAATGGCCTCCAAAATGGCGTGCCCCAGACATCGCTGCATTAGAAAGGATGGAAGCACAACATCAGAAGAAGGAAATCTAGCTGTGACTCACTAAACTGGCAGAAAGGACATGCTAGGGACAAAAGGTTGCTTCGCTGTATCAGGCGATCCAGGAAGCAATTGTTGAGGATACGAGGGAAGATCAAGAAATGTCCTCGGAACAAGACAGGCAGAAGGAATTAGAGACACAAGAATGCACCAACTTTACCACAAAATCAACCCAAGTCAAAAGGTCGCGTAGCAAGGAATTGCCACATGCACGCAAGAAGTCCAAAACAGCTAAGAATTTGGAGAAAGAATTTCTTGACAGCAGTGAACCAGCACACAATGTCACTACCGACACATTGGAGGAGTTGATGACAGAGCAGACAACTATTTTGGGGGAGCTCAGAGCGCAGCTATAGGCATTACAAGTGCGACCATCGAGAGGGATGATACCAAACCTAGCATATGATACAGCCACATCCAAGCAGATGGTGCGTAGTCACAGAATGAACACGTTAGTGTTGCCAGTAGGTGCTGTCTTAACCGAAGCTAAGGGTGACATCTGAAGTTAAGGGTTGAATTTAACCGCTCTGCCTCGAGAAACCCTCTACCAACTGCAGGATCGAGTAATCGCCGAGCTATGTGCCAGGGAAGTCCACGCCATCCAAATCTTAATAAAGCATAAGGAAAATCTAGATCAGGTTAGCCTACAGCGTGATGACTTGGTCGCCCATAACCAATAAGTGGAATAGGCCGTGGCAGCAGCTTGCAGCAAGGTACCAAAGTTGGTTGTCCCAGCGAAACTACCAATAATGAACAAGATCCATTACATGGCCGCCGGATTCTGTACAGCCCAAGAGGAGGCTGCGAAAGCTTAGTGGGAATTGAATTTGCAAATTACAGAGCTAAGACTAAAGTCACAACCACCCACACCCCTGAAAACTCGAGAGCAACACTGCGGCGAAATTCAAGTAGGGTTGGAAGTCATAAAGCGTGTGGTCCAAGATTTCTCAGGATTGTTGGATCAGTCCCTCCTTATGCTCACATCCCTATAGGATGACCCAATGCTATAGCAGGTAGAAACAGAAGCGCGGAAATTACAATAGGCATATGACAAAGTCCGGGGGACTATGCAAATGGTCGCCATCACACAACAACTGGCCAAAATGAGGGAGTCCTAGGCTCTCAAGGCACAAGTTGACGCAGCTCGGGAGAAGGAAGCAATGCTTAAAGAACGCATCCAGCCTTGGCTTGATGAGGCATTCATGGTCTCTTCCAAAATTGAGGGAAGGTTAGCACACATGTAGGCAGCATTTGAACCCAGGAAAGTAATGGAATCAAATACTAATACATCGTGGCTCACATAGAATGGGTAAAGCAAATGGTGAATGATTTTTTTGCGAGGGTGAGTGAAGTGTAGAAGTTACTAAATGACCTCCGCGCAAATATTGCCACACCAGCCGAGTGACTCGGGACAAGTCACGTTGATTATGTTGGGGGCCTGTTGGGTAGCAGAGGTCCCACGTAACAATTTTGGGGCTTAAAGCCCACAGTTTTGGGAAAAAGTATGGTAAGGACTCTGCAAAGTGCACGAAGCACGAATTGTAATGAGTCAAGTCAAGGGGTTGTCTGCCCAAAAACAATATAGAATAATAGGAAGTAAGTCGGTCCACCCATGGTCCGTGGACCATGGGAATGTATAAGTAGAGCAAGGCTGTATGGCTAGAAGTTAGTTTTTGGAAGATTTCATCGAGATTTGAATGTTACGGGTTTGTGAAGGCAATATTCACTGCATCTGTAATTCAAAGTCAAGGGTGTTGGTAGATAGATAGAGGCTTTGCAGCTGTGTGCGCAGAGGCTTGGTAGAGTCCACAGCTATGTACGTGGACCCCTGCAGCTGAGTGCGCAAAGTAGATCTGGTTGTATTGACAAAAGATATTAATAAAGATAATTTGTTTTTGAAATATTGTGGACCTATTGTGTTCTAGTTTATGCATTTTTTATGTGAGTTTATATCTTTAAATAATTATGATTGCGCGCACTGGGTTTTATTGTTAAATGTTTGCTTAAATACTGTAACAAGAAGATCCAAATCTATAACAATTCCCTTAATAAGAAAGTACACCAGCACGGATCTACGCGAAAGCTTGATAGTAGTACAGAGTGGCGCGAGGCCTCAGAAGAGTTCGCGACCCCTCCAGACCACATCAAGTGTTATGAAACTAGCTCACAAAAAGATAGAAAATATAGTTGAATGCCTTAGAATTCAGCCTCTTTGAGGGGGAAACCTCCTTTACATTACACAAATGAACAATTCTTGGATGATTCAAATGAAACAAACTCCTTTGTATATATAGGAGTCTAAGGAGTCACAATATAACCCAGTTGACCTAACAATAATAATATAAAGCCACAAAAATAACAATAGAGGGATTCTATGGGGCATAGTAATAACAATATGGGGGCAATAGGGGCACAACAATATTAATAAG